>JASDQU011248314.1:13265-25542 GCA_032191745.1 Picea mariana | reverse complement strand
GATCAAGATAGAGAATAAGGATGATTACACAGATGTTGAGGTTGGATTAGGTATGTGACTATATAATATTTTAATTTGTATGCATTATTCTCTTAAAATAATTTACTTTTAATGTCATGGGTTAATTACATGTTTTTAAGTTTTATGCGACGTTTTTATATCCTAGGTTACATGTTGTTTAATTATTATTTGAAAACTGAAAAAAGTTATCAATATAGTAAAGTACATGGTAGACTAAAAATATCATTTAGAAACACATAATTTCATGTACCTTCATTAATTTTTGTTTCTGTAGTTTCTATGCATGAATCTTAATAGGACGTTGCTTTCGATTATTTTATATTTTATAGATTGGGTTTTGGGGATCAAATGAGAGTGATGTGAGGGGGAGGGGAGGGGCCATGTGAGCTTCCACCTTCACGTGGTTGGCCTTGTTTAGTAGAGGATAAATTATTCTTGAAACCAAGAGAAGCTCTTTCATTTTTATACCATCATATGTTCTAGTAGATATCTTAATGATTCCAAGTTTCATATTTGTATTTGACTGAAGGTCTAGCTAGCTTGCAAAGTATCAAATTGAGATTTCAAGTTGATAAACCAAATATGAAATGAATCCAAGAATAATTTGATATCATCGCAAGAGAGACAAATGTAAATAATCTTGCGACGAATTTGCTATACTATCGACGAAAAAAGTTCGTCGATAGTATAGCTAATTCGTCGCAAGAATATTGTGTCTAATTTGAATGGTGTTACATGGTTTTCAAGGAGTGTAGGGCCTATATTATGGTGCAAAAAATACAAAAGACTTATGTAGCGGATATTAATTCGGGTATGGGAGGGTTTATGGACTCAAATGAGTGACACACCCACTTTCTTCCATCATCAATTCATCATGTTGATGAGGCTATATGTGTTAGAGATTAGGGTTATAAGGGTTATGCTTGGACATTATGGATTAAAAGTGTTCCATGGGTTAATTTATATTAGTTATTAGTTGATAACGGTTATAATTGTTAAGGGATATAGGGGTGCATAGATGTTCCTATTGTGAGAAAAAAGTGTGTGGATTGTCAAGGAGGATTTTTAGGCAGTGTTCAGAGTTAGGCCAAGCTACAAGTGTGATGACACCTCAATACCAACCTTTTTTTTTAAATTCTATTTTATCAATAATCAATATTTTGACTATATGTTCTCCTTATTCATTACTATAAAACTTACAATATTCAGATCTCATAACTACAGTTTGACACCTTTCTATTAATTATCATGGTGTTTCCATGACAGGTTAAATTCTCACAAGCTTCCGGCATCATGATCAATTTTTGGCGTCATAATCTTTGACATCTCCCTATCATATTTTGTCACATCACATGTATATATTACTACACTCTATCCTCTTTCTATTTATGTTTGCATACTTCGTCATGTTTCATTACACAATCTTACCTATGCTCATAATTAGGCACTATTTAATTTATGTTCGTGCTTGGATATATATATATATCCTTTCATACTATCCCATTAGACTTATTCCCACTGGAATTTTTGCTAAGTTCATAAATTGTTCTCATCCATTTAGACTATGAGAACAAATAATAGTTTTATTTGCCTTTAGTGAGATTCACTATTACATATATAGTGAGAGTATAAATAAGCAAAGGATCTTATCCAGAATACAAAGGATAACTCGACTAGATCAACAGACAAAGGATCTTAGCTGGAATACAAATAAGAAACTAAAATATAATACCCGGAATATGGGAGCACTACGAAATCAATGGATGCACTGGGACTATGGCAGCTCTGACGGTAACTGTTGGAAGTCTGGAAAGTTCGCCCTGGGAGCTATACTTCTCAGAATGGCCTGAAAACTATCCCAAATGATGCACCCTGCTCTAGTCCTTAGTATTGGTATCTGTCGGATCCCTCTGCTAATGAAACTGGACCCCGAATGGATACCCCTAGGGGAATGCGCCTCTCTTCTTCTAGCAAAATGCATCCTAGTGATTCTACCATCAGAATCAGACGAGATATGTCTCAAAACGACTGCCTTGTTCTACTGGGAAATGGGTCGAAAGGGTTTCCCTGAATCTGATCTTATGCTTGCTCTGGAACCCCAAATGTGCTCACCAAAAGTTTCGCACGTCCAAGTCTGGAAAATGCATCCCAGTTGATTCCTCTGTCGGAATCTGATGAGGAACCAGGAAAAATATGTGCCTTTCCCTCCTCTCAAATGGGTCGGAGGGAAATCTCGGAATTCTCCCTGGATGGGATAAGTCGACTAAAAACCCTCTCAGAAGCTGCGCCCTCACTCTGGATGAATGTGCCCTTGCTGCTGAACACTGTGTAACTGTTGCTGAAGAATAATGGAAGACCTGTGTGATCTTCCCGGTGACTAGGGTGTGTCTCTCAACACTGAAATCAACCAACTGGTGTCTTCCTCCTGGAATCCACTGAACTATCTCTCTTGAGATCCACCTCTCTCCTCAATGACAAGTCATAATCTACATAATGATGAATTAGGTCACTGACCCTTCTCTTATAGCTTTTCCAAACCCTAATTCACTGTTGAAACCCTAATTCATTGTTGACCTTTTCCCTCCAAGTGACTTTTACTTTATTTTATTATTTCTTGATTAAATCACTTAATTAATTAATTAATTAACCATTTTACCTCTAAAAAGTGATTTATCCATCCTTATGGCTTCTCCGGCCAGTGATAGTCACTTCTCATCATCTTATCCTGTAGTGCTCTTCTTCCCGATTCTATTGAGCTATTGCACTAAGAGGTTTCTCCAAGTAATATGCCCATTATGACCTTCTTAGTGAATTTAATTAAGATATGACCCATAGTAACTCAAAATTATGGAAATCGTCAGAATGCAAGGGAACCAAAGACAAGCTATGCAGAATGGATCCTGATGATGAATGATGTAATTCGGGCCCGATAAAAGTCCTCAATATCTCCCGAACTCTCTGTCACCCCTATCTGGCTACTCTGGTAGGCATAACACTTTGTAAAATTATAATGTCCCAAAATGGGACATTACATCCTCTTTCAACTAAACTATTGTGTGTTTCTACCAAAAATATAGACCCTAGAGTTAGCAAAATTATAGGAATACTTGTCAATACCAATGGAAGCCTCAATCCCCATGACTTCACCCTACCTATTCCATAGTTCACCAAATTGATGTTTGGAATTCTTATTGCAATATTGAGCTA
The DNA here is from genome assembly GCA_032191745.1 of Picea mariana. Classification (NCBI taxonomy): domain Eukaryota; kingdom Viridiplantae; phylum Streptophyta; class Pinopsida; order Pinales; family Pinaceae; genus Picea; species Picea mariana. The sequence continues at coordinate 22,314 of JASDQU011248314.1, read as the reverse complement.
GAAAAGGATGTTTAGACCCCCTAGAATTTTAGTACTCCTATGAATTCATTATTTTCCTTTTGTTTTGAAATGTATTTGTGATATGTTAGTATTCTATAATGATAGGAAACCTGATTGTCCAGATATGATTGGTGGGTATCATAATGAAGTTCATGGTTTTCTGGTCTTGTTGTCTATTTGACATAAAACTTTCCAAGTTATTTTCATTAGGTAATAAGATGGATCACTAGATGAATGATTTTTGAGTTAGATGTCTTTAAGAAGAGCTTTGGATTTTCCTTTTCAAATAAGTGATGAGTCTGTACTTTTATTAGAAAAGATCTAAAATTTCACTTTCGGCAGCTAAGGGCGTTTTTCTCAAAGTATTCTAAGCTGCCGAAAATTGTCTCTTTTGGTAGCTAAAACGGTATGTGTGAGGCATTTTAAGTTGTCGAAATCACAGAGTCAGTTAACGGTTAGACTGTCCCATCAGAATTTCAAACCGCCATTGGTACACAGCATCATCATCTCAAGTGCTGCTGAAATCAACTGAAATCAAATCATAATATGATCTGGGCAAGTGATTGTTTGTCTGTTATGATTATTTAATGATATTTGTTTAACCCTAATCTAGTGGATCCGATCACCATAAGCTCACATCATTTGTTTTTTACCCGATCCATCACGTGGTTTTTCCATCTTGATCAAATGATATAATCATCACTGTGATTGGATTTTCATTCTTTATCAAGGGTCTTCATTCAAACCTTTTTCCCTCATACCATGCATTTTCCTTTGCCCAGACTTCAATTTTTCCCCTATCAGTGCCACTGTATCTTCCCACATCCGATTTTGTTGTAGTGAAGGTATTGACAACCGTTATTGTAAATGAAGAAAGGAGGAAATTTGCTCAGGAAGGATCACAGTGACATAACTTATCTGGAATCTCACCCTGAGATTTTCCAGATGTTTAGAGACGTTGGCTACTACAATTTCTGTGAAAAACTCCAAGGATTTCATCAAGGTGTGGCGGAAGCATTTGCATTAACCTTTGATGGAGACAAAGCCAAAGTTGGAACAATTGAGGTACAGGTTGATGAAGCAATTGTTGCAGCAGTGACATAAATGCTAAGGACTGGTGAAAGATGGTTCAAGTCAACCACTATCAAAGACATCGAGTTTAGGTCTTATCTCAAACCTGAACACAAGTGTATCACTTTCAAAAAGGATATCCCTAGATCCTACTTGGAAGAGAAGTGGCAACATCTGCTCAAAGCCATCCTAGTATACATAACGTGTGATGGCAGATATAGTAGAGTAATGTTCTACCATTTCAAGCTCATGAATCATTTCACAGGGAGATGTCCTCTGAATCTGCCCTTCTACCTTCACAAAAGTTTGGCAAAGATGGCACACCAGGTCCAGGCCATACCTAGCAAGGTGCAAGGTAGACTTTCCCATCACAGTCTTATCAAACTCATAGTGTTTCAAGAATTGCAGAAGAGGGATAGGAGTTGGGAGTATCTTCTTTTCTGGGGTGAATTTGAACCAGAACCCCAGCCCAAGGACCAGAAAAGGACTTCACTCATTAGGTTTTCAACACCACGGAGCAATAAAAGGAAAAGGAGAGCCATTTCCCCAGTAATTGCAGAGGGCCCAACTTCTTCCTCCAAGTCCAAGAAAGCCAAGAAGATGCTTATTTTTAGCCAAGATATAGAAGGGCAAACAAATGCCTCTGGTAAAAATGTTTTGAATTTGCCTTATACAGATTCAGATGAGGATTTAGAGCCAGGGGAAAGAGAGGTTCCTAAACAGGCTATTTTCGAAGAAGCACCTTTTCCATCAGAGTTCACCGACTTGGAGATCCCTGAAACATAAACCAGCAGGCACAGCAAGGTCAACAAACCATCGAAGATTGAAAAACTCCAAGAAGAAATATCAGAGATGAAGATGCTTGAGAGGGTCATCAAATCCCAAAACCAGACTATAAGAAATACCTCGGATGAGGTAAGGGATTGTTTTGAAAGATTAGCTAAAATGCATGTAAAAGAACAGAAAAGGAACAAGAAATTGCTCAAGGAAAATCGAAAATTGCTTAAAATGATTAAAGGTTTGAGGATCAAGCTAAAGCTAAAAAATCCTAAGCCAAGAGCACATTCTCATTTAAGAGCTCTAGCTGAAGTTGCTGAGAACCTAAATGAAGACCCTAAGGATTAGGTATGTCGAAGAAAATCTCTTTTTGCAATTTTGAACAAGGGCAGAAGACTCAGATTTCTCGGCAGTTTATTCGTTTTCCTAAAGGCGTTGTTAGCTGCCGAAAGCTATGCTTTTGATAGCTAACCCTTTCCTTTTTTACACCTGTAATCTACCGAAAGCGTAAGGATGACATAATGTTCATATTTTGCACAGAACAAAGTTTTTGGTGTCCAGATTTTGTGAAAGGAGTTCCAAATGAAAGATAAGATCAAAGGGATACAGATCATCACCCTTTTCAAGTTTTTTAAGCAGGTATTAAGGAAAAAAGGTTAAGTGGCATTTGAAATTTGTGGTAAAGTTTGTCCATTTGTCAAAGTAGGATTTCAAAGTGCCTTGTCATATTTTGACATTTATTGAAGATATCATGAAGACCAGTAAAGGGAATGTTATTTCTCCACCTGTCAATGTGATGTCTGCCTTTCGAATGGGAAAAGGACTCTACTGAAACAGGAGAAATTTTTGCACGTGTCTTTTCTGTTATAATCGACCCTTATGTTTAGGAGACCATTTGTCACATGTGTCGATCATTGTAACTATTTTCTATTTTTAGAAAGCAGGGGTAGTATTCGAGTTGTTGAGGACTGATAACATCTTTATAATCTTGCTATAGATTATGATAATTGTCAATTGTTATGAAAATGAACATAAAAATACAAATAGTAGTTGTGGTTTCTACTTTGTCTAGTTCAAATAGTATAGCTGTACTAATGACCTCGGTGTCTCCTTAGATTTTTGATTTGCATATAATTATAGAATGTTAAAGGTTTTGGCTTTGGAATGGATCCCCTTTTTGTTAGTATTAATAACCCTTTTTGCAATTTGAAATGGAGCATGCTTTACTCATGAACAATACAATTCTTCCCCTTTCAAAAACTATAGAAGTCTTGCAAATACAATGGTTATCCATACATCAACTAGCCAAAATTTGAATTTGTCTTGCCATAAACATAAAGCATGCATAGTTTAGGTTCTCCTCCTTAACTAGTTAGCTTTATTTAGATAAAAGAAAAAGTATTGTGCTTTTGCTAAATCTAATCATTTTAAGATTTAAGGTTTATTTCATTCATAAGCATACAGTAAGCTTGAATTAATGCACTTCTATGCCCCTATGATTACGTAAATGTTGCATTGATATTGCCTATGATTCTATTTTTGAAAGCTTCATTGGCTAATAATCCTTTTCCTATGGATAATAGTTGTGGCTTGCAATAACAACTACATGTTGAATTAATAGTTGTATCTAAAATCCACAAGGTTTTGGAGGGTTTTGTTTCTAATAGCTCTTTGATGCCTTAAAAATCAATGCATTTAGAAATATAGTTGTCTTAGATGACTTAAGAAACTTAGAAGTTGGCTCTGAGGGTTTTTAGAGTTATTGAGTTTGCATATCAATGTTTGGCTTTTCTCTTGTATGGATAGGTCCCTTAGAATAATATTGTTTTCTCATTTGATACTGACATATTTCCTATTTAGTAGAAATGAGTAAAGGTTGTAGCAATTGCCTCGAGAATGATGTTATAAAATAGAGTTGGTGTCATTGTTTAACAACAATATCGTATGTTCTAGGCATTGTTAATCTAACAGAAAATGCAATAATGTGAGAAAGAAAACAAAATTGTGTCCTTTACATGCAAACACTAGAAATCCCAAAGATATTGTTGCCATAGTTGTAGTAAAAAATCAAAGCAATGTGACAATTTTTATTTTATTTTTGCTTCTTGCTATGTTCACTAATAACCATGAAGTTCATTTTGTTCTCTCATTGCTCACAATTTTCGCAAATTGTACTTCAAATCGCTAATATTCTCCCTAAAGATGTGGATTATTTGTTATTTTATTCCTTTTATTTTCTATTTGTATGGATGTTTCATAATGGAAATATATAGTTTATTGAAGATTGTTTTTTCTTTAGATAGATGTTTGTAATTTTACCTAACTTTTGCCCATACATCTTGTGTTATGTCATTGTAGGTGGAATTAGTAATACCTAGGTTCGCCACAAAAGTAATTAGTGCAGATAACATTTGAATTTGTTCATTTTTAATGTCATTTCACACTTGTGTACTAAATATATTTTGTTATGCATTCCCCTTTCTACAATATGGTCATCCTAGATTAAGAGAACAAGAAGTTTAATGAGGTATTGATCATAAATGCGTCAAATTCTTTTGCAATAGGCCAATCAAATATTGAACCAATTGACCACATGTTATCTTTGTTCAATTTGTTTTGCTTGCAAAACTTCCACTTTGAACTAGGTGATTGATTGTTTTGCTTCATTTTTGTTATACATCAATTGATATATGAGAAGGAATAGTAAACCATATTTGAGCTTCATTGCATTCCCAAGACTGTGTAGCTCTATTGTCAATAAGAATAGAATTGAAGTGGTTCTCTAGATGGCTAGCTATCCCTGTGTCTATCTGGTCACATAGCAAAAGGACACAATACCTCAATTTCATTCAAACAAAATCTGGATATGTCTATAACATATTTTTCCATGATCAAAACCCATCTCRTGGTCATTTTGAGCCACTTTTGTCATGTAGATCATTAGAAACTAAAACATATTTAATTCATGGAGATATCACATATGAACATGTTCAACAACTATTAAGCATTGAATCCAACATGTCATCTATTGAACAAGCACTTTCATACAACAAATTTACATATCAACACCCATTGTTGGTGATTGACATGACTTAGTGTTTGAGGCTATTTTGAAATCAACATTAAGCTTTGGCATGCTTTCTTTGAGAAAATGTATAGTCCAAACCTTCTGCAATGCCTTTATTGCATACGATATAAAGCAATTATGCCCCTTAGTAGATACCTTCTTCCTAGCATCACTAGTCAAGAGATATTTGTTGAAAATTGTTAATCCTATGTGATCCATTTATCATCTTTTTACAAAGAAGGAAACATAGAAGAAAGCAATTTTGCAATCAAATGGTTGTGTGAACTATTTAGCATGAATATATACATATGGAGCATTGAATCACAAACATTTAGTCTAAGGTTACATTCAATGAATGTTTCTTCGAAGATGTTGTACCTCATGTGTGAACTTTTGACTTCTTCACATCCACATTTCCATTTATTGCTTGAATTACATTCTAGAGATAGTTGTGTCAATTGATGTAGTGCTACAACCAATGTTGTTATAGAGGAAAATATTAACAAATGTAAATCAAACCTTGCAATGGGCCTAGGAATAAGGACACTCAAAATCTTAGGTCATACTATAATAAGAAAACAACTAGACCATGTACATAGTTACAAAATATACCAAGAGGAAAAAAAAAAGTGTTCGCACATATACATTAGTAACAACATAAAAAATTACATCTCAATTACAATGCTTTGAACACGTACTCAATTTGACTCTAGAAAACAAGATAATACAAATTCCCAAGACAAAATTTATAGGATTGCACCATTTGAAATGACAAATAAGGAAACAAGGATCCCTTGGATGTCAAATAAAACAGAAACATGCAAAAGCAATAAAATCAATTGGGTTCTATTTAGAAATGATTGCAAACAACCCAACTTATGTGTATGTTATTTATGAATGTATGCACATTCAGAAAGACATGCATGGCATTGATACTAATATCATATCCACATTTACTTCTTTGACTATGGATGAAGCATCAAATGTCCTTTTAGTACTCAAAGTGCTAATATGCAAACGATGTTGAAAATCCATTTCTAGTGACAAATAGTTTACTTGTGCATCGCCATTTCATATACATCGCAACAAGCAGTTAGAATCTATGAGGACATTGATGCCCTTGGAAGAGAGGCTAGTATCACCAAGAATTAATTCTCCAAAAATATGACAAATTGGTTATGGAAAATGTCAAACTGGTCTGACTGGAACAATCATAAATGTTCTTGCATATTTGGACCAATTGCAAATTGCATTACCTAGTTCTTTGTCTGATTCAATAACTTTACAATAATATTAAAAAGGAAAATGGAATGCAAACATTCATACTTGTTAGGAAATGTATGAGCACTAAATTTCATGGTTACTCTTATTGACTCGTGCAACACTCTATTTTACATAAATGAAGACTTTGTCATTAATGATGAATGAGAAGCAATTTTCCATAGAAACATTGAACATGATGCTTTTGTTCTATGGATTGAAGAACTCCTTGAGTGTTATTTTGATGATGAAGATATAAATCCCATATATGAAACAATCATACATGGCTACAAATAAGCCCATCTATTATATGACTCGGGCATCAAGACTATACAAATTACAAGATCCAAAGGCTTTGGGCCATTGAAAATTTTCCAAGATAAGTTTTTAGAAAAGCTAAACTTTCCTACATTGTTTTATGGCTATATTCGACCTGAAGACATTGTGAAATATAATTTAGGGATTAAGGGTTATTGGGGACAAGGGTTAGGGTACTTGCTTCCTAGAAATTTAACATGCTAAAATTTAACATGCTAGGGTAAGTGGTTATAATGGTTAGGAATTACTTGCAATGCCTCCAAAATCGGTAATTTTCATGCTAGAAATTGGTAATTTTCATGCTAGTAATGGTTGATGCTAGAAATTTCAGCCCTGATGAAGCTTTGATCTCTCGCCTTCTTTTCTGAAATCTCTTTCCAACATCACCCCTTGAAACATACTGATATTTATGGTTAGAGGTTTAAGTTTTGGGCATATGGGGGCAATTTTGGAATGATGGACCTCAACCCTAAATATCTGAACTGTTGATTATATAAGGTTACATCTGAATCGTGAGTCGCTTAGGGAATCAAAATATTGTAATTCTATGAGGTTTAAGCAATGATTTAATTGATGATTTTTTAAGCAATGATTTATCAATGGTCTTAAGGAGGAAATTGAATCCCAAGTGGAGATGAACCACCCTGCTACACCAAGGTGGAGGCCACTTAACTCACTTTTTTGTGCACAAGTTGTATCCTATGCCCAATGCAAACACCCCAACTTGGGTCCATGGCCAAATTTGATTGTGGTGTCTCCTAAATGAATTTATCCACCCCTTAAGGTCCACAAGTTGACACGAGCCAAAATGGAGGAATGCCAACTCAATGGTCTCTACTACAACTATGATGAAAAGTATTCTCTTGGGCAAAAATGTAAGGAACATAAATTATCCATGGCAATCCTCGAGAACATTTATGATGATGAATTTGATGGAGGGACTTGGGAGGACATTACCCTCCCCACGAGGAAGTTCCTCTTCCTAATCAACCAAGTGAAGAACCCCAAATCTCTCTTCAGGTCTTGAATGATATTTCATATCCTCAAATGTTAAGGTCGATATGCTATATAAATCATAAAATGGTCATCTTCTTAATCGACAATGTTAACACCCATAATTTCATTCATCACTGCATTGCCCAAGAAACACATTGATATATCCATTTTGTTAACAAATTTAAGATTATGATTTCCAACAAGGAACCTATGAAATGTGCTGGCTGATGTGAAAATGTGAAACTTCAAATGGGTGATTACTCCCTAAAAACTTACATGTTCTCCATCAAAGTGGGTGGTTGTGCTATTTTTTTATGCATTCAATGCTTAATAATGTTAGGCCCCATCACCATGGTTTTACTAAAGTTATACATGATTTTCCAAAAGGATGGGCATTCCTACATGCTCAAAGGTCTCAAAGTAGACTCTCCAAAAATAGTCAGCCCCCGTTGTATGGAAAAGCTCTTAAAAAAGGTCATTCTGACATTATTGCACAATTCCATGCTATTAAAGCCTTTGAAGATGCTTCTTAGCCAGTTCATTTAGACTTGCAGTTAGTTTTGGATAAACACCAATCAGTCTCTGAACTTCCCCAATGACTACCACCCTCATGTGGTGAGAATGATTATAGTATTCTGTTGCTCCCAAGTAGCCTACCACCAAATGTGCACATGTATCATCATCATTAACTCAACTATTATCCCCTTTCACAATTCAATTACCCCACTCCCTATTGGTTTGTGAGTGTGGCCAAGGAAACCACAGAGGTAAACCCGAAATCTAGTAGAAGAGGGTCTCGTAAGAGAATGAAACCCACAATCATAAATCCTAATCCTCATTGCCTCTCCCAATACATAACCAAAGCTGAAAAATATGCCATGAAGGAAAAATGACACTTCCACCTTAGATTATCCCTTGAAATCAAGAAGGAAGTGGCACACTTGGATAATTTTGTAAAGCAAAAGAGGAAAATAATTACCAAGAAGAATACAAGGGTTGGATTTATGATTGTGGGTTCTCTAGAGCTAGAGACACAAAAGTATCCAGGCTAATAAAGATCTAATGGTTTAATAAATATTTCATTTCTCAAGYAGYRGAGGAAATAGGCCTCCACCAACAAGGCATTCTCCAGAAGTTGGATTTGATGGATAGGGAATTTGAAGTGATTCTAAAAGTAGTCTTTGATATCGATATCATAGCTTATGGCCCCAAGGGTAGTGATAATGACAACACAACAAATTTTTTTAGGACTCTAGGATTGGGGGCATGCCCTCCAATCCAATCTTAATTGAGGAGGATCACATGCCAACAAAACAAGATTGGAAAGAGATGTTGCAAGCATCTAACTTAGCAGGCTTGCTAGTCTACTTCAACTATGTCTTTTACCATGCCAGTTCTAGAATGTTACTCTGTTTTCATGTTTTTATGTTATTTTCTAGTATATCCTATGCATTGTCTAAGCTAGTACACACATAACATCTGGAGGCTATAGGTTTTTCTATTTTGAAAACAAACACTAAATATGGTTTTTGACTTATTGTGGCTAGTTTCCCTGGTGGA
>JASDQU011248313.1:459-12680 GCA_032191745.1 Picea mariana | reverse complement strand
TAGCTTATCCACCGAAAACGCAGCTTTCGGTGGTTAATGAACAGTCGTTCTGTTCGCCTAAACCACCGAAAGTCAAAATTTCCAGCAAAAACTGCCTTTGGCAAAAAATGATTTTCTCAGCCGTCCGATGTCCGTTTTGCCTGTTTAAATAGTTGATTTTGATCTACAGAACACAAGCTATCCATTGGTGCCTTTAGATTTGGATTTGGAGCTCGGGAAGGTCGTCGAAAGTGCCTGCAATATCATGCGATTTGAGCAGAAAATTCTTCTTCGCAAGTTGAGTCACATACTAGATGGAGTTTAACTCTTTTCGGTGGTTGCTTTGTGTTTCAAATCGGCCAATTTGCTGACAAAATCAAACGTTTTTCGGTGGTTAATGAGCACACCGAGGGCTCGCACAAACCACCGAAAGTCGCTCTTTTGCACCTTTTGAATAAACCATGTATCAAGAATTTTATTGAACTATGAAAACAGAAAATTAGTTGAGCATGCAACCAATAGCTTAGGATATCCTCTACAAAGTTCAACCGAAAAGACGGTTTTACTTTGGGAGTTAACAGCGGCCACCATGAAAGTCTATGGAAAATATGTGTAAATTCTGTTGTGATAAGAAATGGTAAACTTGTTTTTTACAAACCCCTTGTGAAGGTTTTTCCTTTGCGTTAGTCTAGACCTCATATATTTCATTGATGTATGGAATTTAAGGGATTCAAATTTGGTTTTTGATGTATGTTAGAAGTGATTAACCCGATGGTGGGAAGATTGTGTACTTGCATTAATTCTTGGCTCGATTGTTGATCATCCATGGGTTTTTTTTCGATTTTGAAAACCATATAATGTTAAAATAAATAGCAACAGGTTCACATGAGGTTTTGAAACCCAGTTTGATAGCAAGTATTAAGGTTTTGATGATGGAGCTATGTAGTCTGATGTAGTCTGGTTTTAATTGTTCAAATCACTCTGCTAACAATCTTTTATTAAAACTCTATTGATAGAAATAAAAAATAAAAGGAAGTGGAAATTAAAGTGGTACAATTCGCAGTCCTGGAACATTCCTAGGGTTTTTATATTGGGTATTTCAAAAACTGTTGTGTATTGGATTCAAATTATGAAACAAAGAGAATATTTGGCAATTCTTTTATTGATGGTGATGGCATTTTTTGGATATTATTGCATATAATTGAACAATAATCACTTTTTCCCTTCCATGCTCTCACTTTTCACACATTATAAACCCCTCGCCTTCCCAAATACATTTTAAACATTCCATGTTCTATTATTATGAAATTTAAATTCATTTTGAAAAGAGAAAGGATTAATAACAAAAGAGAAAAAACTAAGCTAATGACTGGTGTTTGAAAGATTGGATATGGATACAATTTCTGTTACTTCTGCATTTGCTTGAACAATATTCATTGGTCGTTTCCCATCCATGCTACAATTTTTCACACATTATAAGCCCCTCATCTTCCCAATAACCCTATCACTCCTTGTTCAAATGGAAATTGATTGTTGAATTTTAAGATGTTAATGGATGGATTGCATGTGCTTATGTGGTGAATAATAGAGCCAACCTTTTGATTTTATTTAGGTAGAGTATTGATGCATGGATTTTTAAGAGTTTTTCATGACATATTGGAATATTTGTTCAGGATGAGCTTCTTTAGCAGGGGTAATAATGGAAGAGGTGCTAATAGAGGCAGATAAAATTGGCAGAGGGGCCATAGAAGGCCATGATTTTCAATACATTTTGATGCTGATCCACATGAATTAAATCAACTCTTTCAAGCTGGATTCTTTAACTTGGTTGTCCATGGGATTATCCAACCCTGACCTGAGAGGCCTCCCTTCCAACCACATCAAAATTTTTTTGGTATCCGTGTTGCCCCTCATGTGTCTATGCAGCTAGAACCACCAACCAATGATGGTTGGAAAAAGATTGTCCAACAACCTGCTGCTCATCACCATGATTGGACTATTGCGTCTTTGTCGTTACCCCCTCTTCCACTGCCAAAAAATCCAAATCCCCAATCTGATCATGTTGTCTCACCCATACAGTCTTCTCATGCTAGTAAGAGGCTAAAAAATGATGCTCCCAAGCATGCGAAAAATAAAGGAAAAGGAGTGGCCACTTCCTCCAAGTCATCCAAAGAATCCTTCGAATCTATGTCTTCACGTCTTCATCTCAAAGATGATTTTTCTCATGTTACCGGTGCAATCCATCCTCAAGGTTCTAATCAGCCTAAGGCTGCAATAGAAAGATCAAAAGATGACAACAATGAAAGAAGGAAAAATGCCTCTCACAGTAAATATGGTTTTTAATGATGATTAATGTCATTTTCTATTTTGAGGATAGTCTTTTTTCTTTGACAATGTTTTGGACAACAAGCATATATTTAGGCATTTTTTTTGGACAACATGGATATAGAGCTATTTTTAGATATGGTCATGTTATATTTTGTTGATATTAAAATATTTGATCATAATTATGAGAGCGGGAGCTACAAGGAGGATGTTTGAATCAAATGATTGGGGTTTTTTATTTCATGTTTGATGATTATTAAAAGAAATAAAATGGGAGTCACAAGGGGTCCCACCTATTTAGCTATTATTTAATTAGACCCTTATTTATATATATTATTATTATTTTTCTTAACTAATTAGTTAAACTAATTAGACTTAACTAAAAGAAAGGTATTTGAACTACCATAACTTATTGAGAAGGAATAAAGGCTCAATCAAATGAACAGACAAGGGGAGAGAAAATAGAAGGAGAACTTTATCCATAAGGTTTTCTCTATACTAGTGAGATACTTTCATCTTTCATTCATTCTGAGTTTACTAGAAGGCTTAACCATTTTGATGACAATAGGGTCTTATTAAAGGCAGCAGGATTCAACACTGAATCTTGTATTTCAACAACTTGTTTCAAAGGTGTATGATTTATCTTTGGCAATCTGTGTGTTCTTTTTTGTTTATAAATTAAATTTTATGACTGATAAATAATATTTTGCAGAGTCAAGTGACAACATTTTGTGGCAAGTTGATCCAGATCTTTAGATTCAGTTTTCTTTTGTTGTTAGAGTCTTTTTCTATGGTGCCCATTGAAGGCTTCTAAATATGACTTTGCTCCCTACCCTTACAGGGGTTTTTAAAGAGAATTCAACCTTGTATCTCAGAATGAAATCAATTCAAAAATTAGTTTTTTGATTTTGGTCTCATATATGTATTTTGATGATCTGGTTCATTTTTTTCTTTTATTTCCATGTACACACTCATGTAATTTCTGTACACACTTATGTAATTTCTGTTTAAGTTTATTTCTTTCTTTCACAATTACATGTAATATATAAAACAAACCAACCTTGGTCCCTTGTACTTAATACTTGCAAATTAAGTGATTGTTTTCTTTGTTTTTAAGGCTATAAACCCCGAATGACATTCCCAACTATCTTGCCTTAGCCCGAAAAGATCTCAAAATGCTCGAGTAAGGTTCTCCATACCTTTTCCTGAACATTTATTTGGCAACCATACTGGGGAGATCTTCCATATCTCTCTGGTTGATTGTATCACGATTATATTTCATTTTTTGTTTTGTCTGAATACTCCTTGATTGATTTTTTTTCCATGACAGTACATGTTACAAGACAACCCAATATTGGAAACGGTCTTGATGACCAAAACAACATTGCATTGACCTTATTCAACACTATTTTAGAAACTGCTAGTACTCATGCAGAACTTGAATGCTCTTGGGAAGTAATTGAAAGGGACATAAGCATTTGTGAACGTTGGGAAGCCAGCAAACAAAAGCCCAGAAATCAATAGTAACCTCCCTTTTCCTACCTCTTTGGTCCTTCTTTTCATTTCCTCTAATCCTTGCATCTCTCGAAGGAGCAGATGATTGTCCCCTGAAGCTACTCCTATTTTTGAAATAGGAAGGAGGAAAATTGTTTTATAAACACAAGAAAGTGTTCTAAGGTGAACTTTAACTGATTCTTCCAGTTCACCTTCATCACCCATATCTATCACCTTCAATATGACATCTGCGGGTTGTGGTAGTGGAACCAAAGGTGCCTCCTCCTCACAACCTTCTGCTTCATCAATAATTGGTAGTATATACAATCATCAAGTCCCTATTCAATCCACTACCAATCCTACTAAATTTATAAATAAATATGGGATTTTCCAATTTGAGGAAGATTCTATGACCACCTGATGGCACATATCTTCTCCCTTGAATATGGCACCTGCTACTCACCCATTACCAAAGTTCAAGGATAATTTACCTAGGTTTTTGGGAAATAATACCGTTACTACAAACAAACACCTAGTAGAATTTTGTAATGCTTGTTATAATATAGGGGCTAATGATAACAACACTTGCATGCGTTTATTTGTCAACTCCCTCGAAGGGAAAGATGCAACAATTTTTTTTGATCTCCCTCCCAAAATTCTTTCCACATTGGAAGAATTGGTTTATTGGTTCAAGTCCACTTATGGACAGTCCAAGAGTTCAGCTGAGTAGTTAAGGGAATACACCAATATTTCCTATAAATATGGTGAAACCATTAATTCTTTCAATTTTCTCTTCACCAAATTATATAATCAAATCCCTAAACTAATACACCCTCAAAATCAAGTTTCTTTCATGCATTATTATAATGCATTACCTTCTCCTTATCGTCATAGACTTGAAGAGAGGGCTATTTACAATCTTGGTTCCGCTCTTCAAACTCTCCTAGAATATGAGGAGCAACTCAGAAGAACGGGTCTCCCTAAGGGAGACTTGGTCAAGAAAACATATATGTATTCCCTCCTACAACTTGTGCAAGATATGGATAATAGGATGATAGCCTATGAACGAAAAGGAAACACCTCTTTCTCTACCCCTTGGGCATCTTCTTCTTTCTTAGCACCTTTTAGAAATATTAATGAAAACACTTTTCATCCAAAGGCCATTATGTCTCATAGTTGGTATAAATTATGTGAATAAAATCATGAAGAAAGTACTTGCGAAGTTAAGAAAAATGCCAGAGATAAGATATTTGGAAAAAGGATTGATACCTCAATCACTGTTTTAGATTGGGTTGAACCAAAAGATGTTATGGTAATCAATACCAGGAATACATATTACATTGCCAAGGGAAAATATGACCCTCCTCGTACTTCTTCCACCCCAAGATCATCTTCTCAAAGTACCGATACACAAGTTGTCAGAACTTTGGATAATCAAGGATTGCCTTCTCATCTTCTCTCTTCTAAATATAATATCCTTAATCAATTGACTAATATAAAAGCTGATGCCACTCTTTTGGACATGGTTTTCGTCCCAGAACAAAAAAAACATCTCAAAAAATTTATGGAAGGTAAAATTTCTACCATAGCCAATCTATTTGAAGAGTCAAAGGAAGAGGATTCAACTGTAAATAAGATAGGTGTAAATAATTTTAGGAACCCTGTAAAAAATCCCCCTTTTTTATATTTTTGTAAAAATTATGGATAAAATAGCTCATTGTTGCCTAATTGATGGTGGGTCTGGTCCAAGTGTAATGTCAAAAATTATCATGGAATAACTTGGCTTATCATGCACTAATGAAAATTCTAGAAGCATGCTCTCTTATAACAGTTTGCAAAAATCAACTATAGGTGAAATCAATGATGTAACATTAGTTTTGTGTGCACATCCCAAGATAAGAACAACCCTAAACATCCAAGTAATCGATATGCCAGTGAGTAACTATTCAATTATTTTAGGAAGAGATTGGAAATCCTTAATGGGTGGATATCTTTCACTTGATGGAACACATTTGTCTGTCCCTCAAAATAGAAAGAACATTATAGTCCTTAGGGAAGGAAGAATTTCACCATATATAAAGAGTGCTCCAAAACCTAATGTAAATTATCTCGTAGAAGATTTGGGAGTGTACTCTATCTTTGTTGATGAGGGTGACACTATGCTTGAACCAATTGATTTTGACGACAACATGTGGCACATGAATTTTGATGGCTCATGCTCAAACGAAGGTAACGGGGACGACATCATTCTGTATTCTCCTATAGGTAAAATCCACAATTTTTCTTATAGGTTAGAATTTTCTTGCACAAACAATGCCACCGAGTTTGAGGTCTTACTATTAGACATCGAAAATGAATATAACCTTGGTTGTGGCCACCTTACAGTTTTTGATGATTCTGAACTTCTTGTGAATCTTGTACACAAGATTTATTCGCCAAACAATAAGTTGCTTACACGCTATACCCAAGTTTTTTAGATGCTCATGTCAAATCTGTTATAATTTAACATCACTCATGTTAAAAGGGAACTTAATTCAATGACTGATAGGTTAGTTGTGTTTGCAACATCTCCTACTCGACAAATTTTACCTCAAAGATATGATTGTACATTCCAATCTCTATATCGTCCTTGCATCCTTGATAACATAGAATCATGGCAAGTTTTCCCGAGTGATGAAGGCATTTGCACTTTCATACAAAATGAATTGTTTAAGCCTAAAGAAATCATATCTATTGAAGACGAAAAATTTCCTAAAGGCTTGACTCCTCTCAAAAGTTCATTTTCGTCAAGTGATGTAGGAAACAAAGAAACACATAAGGAAGAGGAGTCTAAAAGAAAAGTGGGTGATACCATTTCCTTGAAAATTGGGACTCCCAAATATCCAAAGATCATTAAATTAGGTGCCCAATGTTCTGATGAAGAAAAAATGAAATTCACAGAACTACTCTGTGAATTTCAAGATGTTTTTGTATGGTCATACGAGGATCTTTGTGGTTTTGATCCTTCTCTCATACAACATTCCATTCCTATCAAGGAAGAGGTAAAACTAGTTAGGAAAAAACAAAGGCCTATTAACCTTGCACTCGAAGCTACTATTCGAAAATAATTGGAAAAATTATTGAAAGCTAATAAAATTTTTGCAGTTAAGAATTCCGAGTGGGTTTCAAATCTGGTCCATGTTCGGAAAACTAATGGCTAGATAAAATTATGTGTTGATTTACGAACATTGAATAGAGCGAGCGTCAAAGACCATTTTCCACTTCCTAATATGGAAATGATTTACAACAGGTGGCAGGGTCACAAATGATGTCCTTGATGGATTTTCTGGGTATAATCAAATCAACGTAAAAAGGATTGATAGTTATATAACCACATTTACTACACGTTGGGGCACATTTGCTTATGAATGAATGCCTTTTGGCTTGTCTAATGCAGGTGCCACTTTTCAAAGAGCTACGCAGATAGCTTTTGGTGATCTAATTGGTAATATTATCCAAGTTTATCTTGATGATTTGATTGTTTATTCTAAGAACCGGTTGGATCATTTTGGTCATCTTAGAAAAGTTCTCATGTGTTATAGAAAATTTGGCATTTCTTTAAATCCTTCCAAATCTATTTTTGGTGTCACGAAGGGAAAGCTCCTTGGTCATATTGTTTCTGATTTAAGAATAAGCATTGATCCCAAAAGGATTACTATGATTCTAAATGTTCCTGCCCCAACCTCCAAGAAAGAAGTTCAAGCTTTCATGGGCATTATTAATTTTGTCCTTAGGTTTGGTCATGATTTTGCTGTCATGGTTAAACCAATTCATAATATTCTGAAGCAAGATCGTTCTTTTTCTTGTATAGATGACGTCGAGAATGATTTCCTTAGGATTAATAAAGCAATCAGTTCTGCACTGGTTCTGGCGAAACCAGACTTTGAGAAATATTTTGTCATATATACCAATGCCATGGAGGAAGCAATTTTTGCTATCCTCTTACAAGGTGATGACCAAAACAATGAAAAACTTGTAGCTTACATGAGCCAAAGTTTATCATATGATGAAATCAAACACTCTTATATTGAGAAACATGATTTTTCTCTTGTCAAGGCTATAGAAAAATTTCACCATTTTATTTTGGGCAAACACACGCAGGTAAAAGTCCCTTTACCTACTGCCAAGTTTTTGCTTTCACAAATTTATCTTTCATGAAAACTTGCACATTGGCTTGCCAAAATTTAGGAGCATGGTTTGACGATCATGACTTCAAAGACAATCAAGGGATGAGAACTAGCTCTTCACTTAGCTCAACATCCTGAACCAAGTGAAGAAATTGATGATCAAGATAATCCTCTTTCACATCTGTTTTATATTGAGAATCAAAATCTTGCTATATCTTAACATCCTTGGTACAAAAATCTGGTGTATTATTTGTAGTATCAAAAGTGTCCAGATGAGTTGGATCCTCACCAGAGAAGGAGACTCTGCCTAGAAGCTTCCAAGTATACCATTTTAGGAGAATTTTTGTTTAGGAGGTATTCTAATGGTTTGTTACTTCGATGTGTAAATGATGAAGAAGCACATAAATTGTTACACAAGATTCATGGATGATCAGTTTCTGTCATTCACACCGGTGGCCATTTTTCTGCTAAGGCTACTGCTTTTGAAATCATAATAAATGGCTATTATTAGCCTACAATATTCCATGATTCTTATAAATTCGCAAGATCTTGTGATAAGTGCCAACAATTATCTAGGAAATAACACCTTTCTTCCATTCCCTCACAACCTGTCCTCCCAGATTTCCCTTTTTCTAAATGGGGCCTATACTTTATTGGTCCTATCAATCCTTTGTCTTCCGCAGGGCATATCTTTATTTTGATAGCCATTGATTACTTTACTAAGTGGACAGAGGTTGTCCCTCTTAGACACACACAAGATGAACTTGTAATTTCTTTCTTAGAATCTAATATCTTTTCCAGATTCTCCATTCCATTAGAGATCATTACGAACAATGGCCCATCCTTCATTTATGCAAAATTGACTCAATTTTTGGCTAAGTTAGGGGTAAAACATTTCACTTCATCTTCTTATTATCGTCAGGGAAATGGGAAAGCAGATTCCACTAATAAGAATCTGGTTAGGATTGTAAAGAAAATTAGAGAAGATAAACCTCTCCAGTGGCACATGCTTCTCACTTATGCTCTTTGGGCAGATCACACAACCACCAAAGCAAGTACATGCCGTACTCTCTTTCATCTCGTATATGGTCAAGAGGCTATTCTTCCTACTGAGCTAGGGATTCCTCCTTAGGATTGATGTTACAGATCAAAGAATTAAATTCTTCGAATGTTCCCCAAAGGATAAATGCATTGTTAGCCATGGAGGAACAAAGGAATTTTGCCTTGGAGAACATAAAAAGAAGGCAAAAAACTGTGAAAATGTATTTTAGCAAAAGAGAAAAAGCTACAGAATTCAAGGTTGATGACAAAGTCCTGCTATGGGATTGATCCCATGCTGAAATAGGAAGACATTCTAAGTTCCAAAAATTATGGCTAGGTCCTTTCAAAATCACTTTTATCTTGGGCACAAACTCATACCTTCTAAAGGATTTGGAAGAGCGATTGTTCTCTTACAGTATTAATGGTTCCCACTTGAAAAATTATGTGGAGCTAGATTGATTGTTAACGGTTGTATAAAAATGTTTGTTGTATATACTCTTTGTCTTATTGTTTTGATCTTTTTACTTTCGTTTGTTGAGTTTTTAATTTATTTTGTTTGCTTCTCGTAATAATCGGAAATAAAGTCTGGATTAATTTTTCCATAACAATGTCATTCTGTAAATATTTTTGATAGATGAAAAATAAGATACACACAACTGTCACGATGTCCTCCTTTCAGACGTCGCTGAAATATATTTTTTCTTTCAATATTGTTGTAGGATAGTTGATTTGGTCTTCTTCCTTGTTTATGCTATCCCTTTCTTCCCTCCATCTTGAGATTCAAGAGCATATCATAAGAATTCTCCTTGAAAGTCTAGAAAGTATTATCTGTTTTGTCTTATTCGAATGTTATGCATACAGGACCAAACCTCCTCGTACATATCACTTTCCATAAGTTATTCCCAAAATCCTATCTCATTATTTCCCTTAAACCATCTTTTTCCACCGTGTTTCATAACTATTCTTTTCAGTATTTTTTCAATCATCTAATTCTATTGGTCTACGAAACCAAACATTTTGAGTTCTAAATTAGTTGGGAACATATTTCCCTCTGGAGTCACCAATTTATTGATGCCCAAAAGTGCAACATGGAATCCTTGCATGGAAATTGGTTGCAATGGATTATTAGTTATATATATTTAATAATAAGTAAATAGGTGGGACCCCGTTATGTGAATAATGATGAAGAAGGCCTCGTCTTTTTATGCGCTCATGTCTATTTTGCAAAAATGACTCTACAATTTTAAAAATTCGAAACCGCTTTCCAAGTGAAATAACCGGATGATAGGTTTATTGGTGATTTAATTTAAAGAGGAAAGGGTTATTCTTGCTACACATATATTTTCGCTGTTGATTCAAACTCCAAGCATGGGCCATATATAATTATGGCATACTACACTTATGATTTCTTGTTTTTATCATGCACCATTGTTAAAGTTTATAAGGTGGCGATCCTTCCCTAGAAAAGAATGTGGTACATAATATGTATTTTGTGCTAAGTGTTAATCATGCGCATGAAACTTATGGGTTAATGGAAGGTGGAAAATTCGATTTTTGTATTGAATTGTTATTTGGCAACATAGTGGATTATGCGTTAGAGGTTGGGTGCACTCATACTTGGCTATGGTTGATGGAATTAATGAAAGAAACGATGTGCAATTACTTCAGTACGTCACTCTAACCCTACCTCGAGTTTGCAAACCTCACTTGCTTCACATTTGTGTTGGTTGCTTTGGTTGGTGCTGCCTCCGTTTTGCTCGGCCTTGGAAAGAATAGTTGTGCTTATTGGTTTTCTAGCATTCGACATATAGGTATAATGGCTCTCATCTCTCCATTAATGAAATATAGCTCTGCTTAGAATAAAATCGTGAGGTTGGCTCTTATATTTACTTGTAGATTGTGTTTTCTTCCAAAGTGTAAATGGATCTATGTGGGTATCACGAATGTGTGAATTGCTTTTAAGTGGAAGTTCCTCCATGTTGACATTTAAATATTTCAAGTTGATGATAGTGTTCAAAAATCCTTTTTGTTTGAATTAAGCGATTGGTTTATGTCGAAAATGAATACTGCTTCTGTGCTATAACGGTTGGAAAAATTTATGGCAAGTTTTTTTGGGTTTCACTCATCTCTGGTCATTAAAATTTAAGGGTTTCATTTTCTCTGTGAAACAAAAGAACAATTGTTTTTCTTAATGCTAGTATCCAGTCTTTAGAATACTTGTATCTCTAAATTACCTATCAACTGTTTGTGAATATATGGGCGTATTTACTTTGAGGTCACCACAAAAGTCTATGGAAAATATGTGTAAAATTTGTTGTCATAAGAGATGGTAAACTGGTTTTTTACAAACCCCTTGTGAAGGTTTCTCCTTTGCGTTCGTCCAGACCTCGACTCTTTCATTGATGTTTGGAATTTAAGGGATTCAAATTCGGTTTTCGATGTATGTTATAATTGATTAACCCGACAATGGGAATATTGGGTACTTGCAATAATTATTGGCTCGACTGTTGATTATTCATGGGGTTTTTTTCGATTTTGAAAAATGTATAATGTTAAAATAAATAGCACCAGGTTCACATGAGGTTTTGAAACCCAGTTTGACATCAAGTATTAAGGTTGTGATGATGGAGCTATGTGATGTTCTCAGCCTTCCATGCACGCTTGATGTAGTCTGGTTTTAATTGTTGAAATCACTCTGCTAACAATCTTTTATTAAAACTCTGTTGATAAAAATAAAAAGAAAATGAAGTGGAAATTAAAGTGGTACAGTTGATAGTCTTGGAACATTCTTGGGGTTTTTATATTGGGTATTGCAAAAACTGTTGTGTATTGGATTCAAATTATGAAACAAAGAAAAGTTTTGGCAATTCTTTTATTGACAGTGATGACATATTATTGGATTACTGAGAGGGGGGGTGAATCAGTAATAACGTAATTATAATCCCTTTTCTTCAAATGTTATATCAATGTAGAATTATTATCCAATAATGAGCAGTAATAAATAAACAATCACACACATACACAGTACACCAGTGTTTTACGTGAAAACCCGAATCGGGAGAAAACCACATAATGCTTTTTCTTATATGTCTTGAAGAATTACATTCATTGGAAGCACCAACTTCCTTTTTTTTTCAGCTGCAACTGGAAGGAGGCTCCAAACCCCTAGTTTCTTAGGCTACAACCTGAGGGAAGCTCCAACTCCCCAAATCTCTG
>JASDQU011248312.1:23083-41899 GCA_032191745.1 Picea mariana | reverse complement strand
AATTAGGCAAGGAGAGGCCCACACATAGGTTAAAGGGAGAGTGAAAGATGTTTCCATCTCCCATAAGTTTTATCCAATTTTGCAAGAAGAAAAGCGTGAGGTCAAGGGGGAAAGGCGAATTTGGAAGGTTGTGTGAGTTGGAGAGTGAGGTGGCTACTTGAGAGAGGCGTATAGGCCAAGGGGGAAGGCTCATGCTTTGTTTGAAAGCAACCTTCCATTCGCTTATATGATGTTTCCAATTTCTTTAAGGGAAAGACGTAACTCCAAAGCAAAGCGTGAGGGATAAGGGAGGAATGTGTGAGCTTTAGAGGAAAGCGTGAGGTAAAGAGGACGTGTGCTTGGAGTGTGGGTATCATACTCTTGGGTGACGTGGAAAGGTAAGGAAAGATGTACGAGTTATAGAGGGGACCCACGATTCTATTAAAGAAAGTTTCCAACATTTACGTGGGAGTGGGAGTGGGGATGCATATCCTAAAAGAAATGCATGAGTGTGAGGGAGGAGTGTGTAGAGCACACTCCTAAATGGGATGTGAATGGATAGGAGAGTTGTATGAGTGGAGAGAGGGACCACACTCTAATTAAAAAGTGAGTTTCCAAACTTAGAGTGGGAAAGGGGGACGTATTCCTCATATGGGTTACGTAGGCTTTAAGTGGGAATTAAATAAAAGAGTGGGTAAAAGGTAATTAAAGGTTAGGAAAGGTATGGGTAGGTTAGGTGGGGTCTCTCTTCATTAAAATCACACTAACTTTACCTTTTTTGTTAACTATTACAAAATTGATATTTTCCCATGTCTTGGGTTTGGCAATTAAAATCGTTGTTTTCCGAAAAAACCCTAAGTGGGCAAAAAACCTAGCAAAACTTGTCCGATTGAGTTGAAACTTGGTCCACGGGTGTAGGGGGTCTCATTATCTTTCTTTTGAGTACAAATACCCCTATCAAAAATCCTGGGATGTAAGTTTTACATTAATGACCCATAATTAATTAATTATTTAATTCCCAACCTAAAAAAAACCTAGCTAGACTTGACAGAATTCTGCGAAATTTTGCGTGTTGTCTTACATGGTCGTTTACAACATTCCTAAACACTAGCTACTCGAGGATGACTTCATTAGAACGCCTTTCACCACTTTGGAGGATTTATTGCTAGTGGGAGTGAAAAACTCAAGGGAGATTACCTCGGTTGGTTAGGCCACATTAACCTCCCGAGGATAAAAAACACTCAGTGAAAGGAACTCTCCTAATGAAGCAATCCTAAGGCAATTGGCCTAACCATGATCCATGTAGACCTATTGCAATATTAACCCACGCAGGGGTGCGGTAATTCCGCTTACAAAACTGTGTTGGAGCAAAAATTTGCCCTGTAGAACCAAAAAGTCTTTGATATGTTTGCATCTGTTGATGCATATCTTCATGGTACATGGAGTTGAACCCCTAGTTGAATAGGTGGTCAACAGGGTGCTAAGAGGAAGAACAGGGCCATAGTTGGGGCTGCGAGAGCCATGCTACATGATCAGGGGCTGCCACTCTTTCTTTGGGTTGAGGTAATGTTGCCAGAGTGCAGAGCGGAGCGGGAGCGTTTTTAGGGAGCAGAGCATCAGGAGCGTCATTTTCAAAAAATCTTCGGGAGCGAAGCGTCTCGAGAGCGTCTATTATATATATATATATATATATATATATATATATATATATATATNTTGATATTTTCCCATGTCCTGGGTTTGGCAATTAAAATCGCTGTTTTCCGAAAAAACCCTAAGTGGGCAAAAAACCTAGCAAAACTTGTCCGACTGAGTTGAAACTTGGTCCACGGGTGTAGGGGGTCTCATTATCTTTCTTTTGAGTACAAATACCCCTATCAAAAATCCTGGGATGTAAGTTTTACATTAATGACCCATAATTAATTAATTATTTAATTCCCAACCTAAAAAAAAACCTAGCTAGACTTGACAGAATTCTGCGAAATTTTGCGTGTTGTCTTACATGGTCGTTTACAACATTCCTAAACACTAGCTACCCAAGGATGACTTCATTAGAACGCCTTTCACCACTTTGGAGGATTTATTGCTAGTGGGAGTGAAAAACTCAAGGGAGATTACCCCGGTTGGTTAGGCCACATTAACCTCCCGAGGATAAAAAACACTCAGTGAAAGGAACTCTCCTAATGAAGCAATCCTAAGGCAATTGGCCTAACCATGATCCATGTAGACCTATTACAATATTAACCCACGCAGGGGTGCGGTAATTCCGCTTACAAAACTGTGTTGGAGCAAAAATTTGCCCTGTAGAACCAAAAAGTCTTTGATATGTTTGCATCTGTTGATGCATATCTTCATGGTACATGGAGTTGACCCCCTAGTTGAATAGGCGGTCAACAGGGTGCTAAGAGGAAGAACAGGGCCATAGTTGGGGCTGCGAGAGCCATGCTACATGATCAGGGGCTGCCACTCTTTCTTTGGGTTGAGGTAATGTTGCCAGAGCGCAGAGCAGAGCGGGAGCGTTTTTAGGGAGCAGAGCGTCGGGAGCATCATATTCAAAAAATCTTCGGGAGCGAAGCGTCTCGAGAGCGTCTATTATATATATATATATATATATATCTATTGCATTTATATTAAAAAAACATGCAAAAAGACAAATTAGCTACAGAATGTATGAAAACATGCATATTTGTACATTGTAACATTAAAATGGCATCCATAGTAGTAAGTAGTAGTACATCAATGATTAATCATTCGACCATCAACCATCTAGAATCTAGCAATTACAAACTTACAGACCAACATACTAATTTTTAAGCCATATAATAGAAAGTAGACCATTAAGTTATGGAATGAAATCATTCATCTAGCAACTGTCAACAATAACATGAGTCATGACCAAATAGATATGATTACAAAATAGGCCATCTGCACTGAATTATGAAGATCGAAAGGTCCAAAACAATAAAGTTTAGACGGTGCGACTCTAGAGTCTAGTTGCTAAATGCTATGAATCTATCATCTATAGACTGACATGTAAAGTAATGAATCTCAAGGTGGCCTTCACGCAAGATCAACAAGGTGAACTGTTCCCTAAGGAGATTACAAGGAGTAATTGAATCAGTACAGGGTGTAGAGGGGGCATTTAGAATTGGCCCCTTCGCAAGTGGGGCATTCTCTCCAACTGCTATACCAAATTTATGGACTTCTGATATAAAAGGTGAAACTAGTCGTATGGYGGCCCAATGTTGCAGGAAGTGCCCATTTTGCACCCCGAAGCGAGCTTCCAAAATCCAGAAGCGAGCTTTCGGGAAGCTTCCACGGAGAATCCGCTCGGAGCGAGGTTCTGAGGGTGGAGCGGGGGGGAGCTTCTTGCAACTATGGGTTGAGGCATGYAACACTACAATTTATCTGTAGAACAAGAGTCCACACATAGTATTGGGGAATAAGATTACTGAGGAGGCTTTCTCTAGGAGGAAGCCTGGGMTTGGGCACTTCAAAATMTTTGGGTGCCAAACATATTCACATGTCCCCTCTGAGAAGAGGACAAAGCTAGAACCCACGCCGGAAAAAGGTATTTTTGTTGGGTATAGCGAGACCTCAAAGGATTTCCGCATATACATTCCCTCCTTGAGGAAGACAGTTGTGAGATGGGATGTGAGATTTGAGGAAGATAGAGCCTTTAGGAGGTCACAAGATGTTGAGCAGGGGGGGCAGCAGGCCCAACTTCAGGTGAGTTCACCGCAGAGTACAGTGTCACAAAGTTTAGGACCACCTATTTTAGGGGCGACTAGTTCACAGGTGATAGGGTCAAAGATCATTGGTCCTCAGATTACTAGTTCACAGGGTATTGTTTCCCTGTCCAATGGTTCTTAGACAACCAAAGGATCATCATCTTCAGGTACTCAGTCTTCAGGTGGTGGGATTGAGGAGCAGGAGTCCCCTCTACGGGATGCTACTTCAGAGAAGAGGAAGCCAAAATGGCTTCAAGACACTTTGAAGGATTCTCATGGATGTGTGGGGAATCCCAGGAAGGCTGTGAGGGAGAGTAAACCTCCAGAGAGATTTTGTAGCTATTTAGCTATGGTGAGCAACATCAGTGAGTCCAAGCCTTCCACTTTTGAGGAGGCAACAAATCAACAGGTCTGGAAGGATGCCATGGTGGAAGAGTGCAATTCCATCATGAAGAATGATGTGTGGGAGGTTCTTTCGAGACCTAAGGGGAAGTCAATGGTGACTTCCAGGTGGCTCTATAAAATCAAGCATGCTGCAAATGACAACGTTGAGAAGTACAAGGCTTGGTTTGTGGCTTGAGGGTTCTCACAGGTAGAGGGAGTTGATTATGATGAGACCTTCGCTCTAGTTGTTAGATATACCTCAATCAAGGCAGTGATCTCCATTGCAACAAAGATGTGTTGGAAGATCCACCAGATGGATGTGAAGACCGCATTTTGAAAGGTCTCATACAAGAGGAGGTGTACATTGAGCAGCCATAGGGCTTTGAGTTGTATGGGAGAGATTTTCATGTGTGCAGATTGAAGAAGGAATTGTATGGACTAAAGCAAGCTCCTAGAGCTTGGTATTCGAGGATTGATACATACTTGCAGTAGATGGGTTTTGAGAAGAGTGAGGCGGATCCCAACCTTTACTACATTGTGGTTGGCGATGATCCTCTTATTCTTGTGCTTTATGTGGATGATCTTTTCATTACAGGGGCGAAGGGACTCATAGATGGTTGCAAGCAAAGTCTTGCTTCAGAGTTTGAGATGAAAGACATTGGACTGATGCATTATTTCTTGGGATTGGGGGTTTGGCAGGAGCCAAGACACATTTTTCTGGGGCAGGGAAAGTATGTTGTTGAGATTCTCAAGAGATTTCAGATGGAGGATTGTAGGCCCATGTCCACACCCATGATTACCAACTGGAAGAAGCTCAATGCTTCTGAGACAGAGTTGGTTGATCCCACGATTTATTGTCAGTTGATAATATCTTTGATGTATTTGGTCAACACCAGACTAGATATTTGTTTTGCTGTTAACACTTAGTCAGTTTATGGTGGATCCTAGGAGAGTGCATTGGGTGGCAGTAAACATGTGTTCATATACCAACGAGGTACGGTGGATTATGGCTTGGACTGTGTGTGAGGGGATGGAGTCAAATTGATAGGCTATACAGACTCAAATTGGGCAGGATGTGTTGTTGATAAGAAAAGTACTTTAGGATGCTATTTCAGATTGGGCTCAATGGTTGTGTCTTGGTTCAGTTGGAAACAAAAGTCAGTGGCACTGAGTACTGCAGAGGCTGAGTACCTGGCAGCCAGTTAGTCCAGTTGTGAGGCCATATGGCTTCGCAAGCGTTTGGTTGGGATATTTGGTGTGCAGTTGAGGCCCACGGTGATTTACTGTGACAATCAGAGTTGCATAAAGCTCTTTGAGAATCCAGTTTTCCATGACAGGTCTAAACACATCAAGATTAGATATCATTTCCTCTGAGACTATGTTCAGAGAGGGGCGGTTGAACTTCAGTTCATATCCACTGATGAGCAGGTAGCAGACATCCTCACTAAGGCTTTGGGAAGAGGCAAGTTTCTACCCTTCAGAGATAAGCTGGGAGTAGTGAGGAACACTTTCCTTGGTAAGAGGGAGTGTTAAAAAGTGTACCTAGGACAAGTGTTCTCACATAACTTAGGTGCCTAGTATGTGGGAAAGTGTCCAATGTGGTCCCTAGCACATTAATTTTATGAGATATATCATATAAAGTTACAAGTGACTTTGAGAATATTTTATGAAAAGGGTGATTAAAGAGACTTTTAATCACAACCATTGATCTTGATGGCCCAAGATCTAATCTAAGCCATTGGATCATGTGACTTTTCATCTTCCCTCCAAGAAGCTAAACCTAGGGAATCAGGCACCCAAGAGAGTCACTCATGTGCATTGAATGAGGAAAGAGAGTTGAGGAGACRAGCTGAGAAAAGAGGGTGAATTTGCTGCTAAGGCATGCATACCAAGACAAGTTTGCTGGCATGCAAATCGAGGAGAAGCTTMAGCAATTCTAAGGGATGTACAGTATGGATTTCTGACAGGCCGTACARCTAAGTGTTGGCATAGAAATCGAGGAGGTCGTACAACACAAATTGTGAGGCAGATTGGCACACATTTCAAGGCTGTTGTACAACAGAATTTGCACAGAAATTGAGACAGCAATTGGGCACAAATTTCTGAACACTATTCCATACAGTTCGTACAGCAAGAAGCACAGAAAACGAGGGCCGTACAGTACTGAAATTCTGTGCATGGTTTTCAAGGGATTTTGGCTCTGTTTTGGAGTAATTTGCTCGGCACAAATGTTGAGATAAGTTTGTGTAATTTTGCTGAAGATTTTTTGCTGTAAAAGAATTTATCCTCCGAGCTCAAGAATAATAAAAAGCCCCTCTCTCACTGGTTTTTCCCTTGAGGGTTTTTCCAAGGTCGATTTGACCAAAAATCTTTGTGTTTCAATTTCTGAGTTTGAGCATTTATTTCCTGTTCTAATTGTTGTTAAGAGGCTCTTGTGTTTCCTGTTACAATTTTCAGTTTGTGCTAATATCATTTACAGCAGTGAATTAAATGTGGGTTGGGCATTAAACTGAGAAATATTGTTGAGACTTGAAACCGGGTTGGGGTTTGAGAAATTTACAAAAATAACATTTTATTTGAAAACTAAAGTAACAAGGAGCTTTTCTTTAAATTGTTCTTTGTCTAGCCATGGCATGTGTCGAGGTTCATAGCAGGTGGTTAAGCAGAACACATGCGTGATCTATTTCTAATATATGGTAAATAACTATGGAGAAATGCCATTTGAAGCTAACTACTCTATGCTTTAAGAATTGTAATTTGGGCTAGCAAAGATGGTTGAAGTGATACAAATTTAGTTCCCTTGACCCACATATTTTCTTTTTTTCAATTTCTACTCTGTTTTGGGTTAGCTTCTAGAATTTTATTTTAGGAATTCCTCGAAGGGTCTTGGTGGCCTTTGTGGCCTTACTAGTGTAACAAGATACATTTGCATGTAGATAGATAAGTAGATAGATATATAGATCATAGATAGGTATACATAACCAGCAACAAAAAAACACGTGGCATAAAATGCAACTTATATAATGTGTCAACAATTAGACACATCCAACTTAGCCTAGTGGCTACCCTATGGACTCTAAGGCCAGCATGTAATCCATAGGCAGCAAACCTCTCCAAATAAATAACATGAAGCATTAAGGGGAAAATAGCACTGCTCCACGAGAACGTGTCCCCTAGGGTGGGGGTCGCGTCCCCTACGTTTCCCACGTCCCCGGGACAGGGGGACTCTTGGGGGGACGTGACGAGTTAAAAATATAACTTCTAATTATTGTGTTACACTCCTTCATTTAATTTTGTCAACCCGAGATTCAATATGTACTTGTCAGGCGCTCAGTGTAATATGCACGGAAAAAGGACTTTGCCCCTAAATTGGGAAAACCTGACTAAACAAGACTACACACAAATGGAAGGAAAAACATAATAGATGAAGCCTCCATGTTATAACCCTTAGCCCTACTGGTGGTACCTCTCAGGATAAGGTCTTTGAGCTCTCATAACCCTATACCTTTGCATGTTCACCTGCTGGGTTTATAATCACAGTGATTCTGTAGCACTCCAAACAAAGCAAAGGAAACTAATTATCTTTTTATCTAAATTTGTACAAAGAACAATCAGGAATAAACCTATTATTAAGTCAGTATGCCAGTACTTGGTTTCAACAGTTTATATGATTCCTCAATCGATAACCTTGTTGGTACTGTTTCCAGAATTATTAAAGATGCAGAACACTATCACATATTTGATATCAGACATCAATATAAGTAATTACCGACAGAGGAATCAATAGCATGCATTGATCTAAGTCCTAGCACAATCAGTTGTCATTCTGCAGCATAACACAGGTGGCCATTGTGTAGCCTGTGTCTATTCTGCAGTCTAAATTAAGAGCAGATTAACATAAACTCGATCCAACAAAATAAGTTAACAGAATACTAACATACATATATGTATTTATTTACAGCATAGACAATACCTGTGAGCAGGCTTTGCCCACGGGTAAGCCTATACTCACGATTCTCAATTTACCACCAGTACACCAGTAAGTGAGTACTCAAAACATGACAGTAATATTATATTAAAAGTCTGAATCTTGGAGCTCCTGGCTCTTACAATTCGCTACAGTAGGGTATACATTGACATGATATCYGCCCCATACACACTAACACACTCATATATAT
Source organism: Picea mariana (assembly GCA_032191745.1). Lineage (NCBI taxonomy): Eukaryota > Viridiplantae > Streptophyta > Pinopsida > Pinales > Pinaceae > Picea > Picea mariana. The sequence goes on along the minus strand of JASDQU011248312.1, from coordinate 33,627 downwards.
ACAAACTGAGGGAATCTGGTTAGCTAAATATAGCGCTACCAGTTCCTATTATTACGCTAATAGTCTAAAACAGCCTGACTTCTATTATCTGAAGATTTGTTGGGACATGCGCRGTTACATGGCAGCCAATGGGAAATAGATCCCAGACCCACGGATTCCTTCCACGAGGGTTSAACTGGTTGCTTAACTATGCAAGTGGATYGAGGTCTATCTGGCACATGCTGAATTTGTTTAATTCGACCTGTTGAAAGCGTAACTTCTTGATATAATTATGTCCTTGCTATAGCATAAACCGAGGATCCTTTGTCTTTAATTTATCTCTCGATTGCATCCTTAATACCTTTTGCTGATTTTAATCCTTTGACTCTGCTGTAGGAAGTGAGATAATGTGTTGATATAATGGAGCTGGGGTTGACACACACACACACACACACACACATATATATATCGAATACTGATATATATTAGCGTTGTATTAAATTTTCGATATATCTTCTTAAAATACCCTTACGCTGAGATAGCAATCTTTCTTATTTCATTAGGAGGAACCTGTAACACTTTGCGCCTTACAACCATAGTTAGCATTACTAATATCTATACATACAATAATTCAAGTTTCCTTTTAAAATCCACACCAAACCTTAACCATAAAGAGAAATCAAGATTAATATATGGCAAATTAGGTAATACCTTAGAAGAGGTTAGAAAATACAAGGAATGCGTATTTAGCATGTATAAAGAGGCAAAATGTAGATATGTCTATAGGGTATAGGAAGCCAAAAAGATGCCAAAATGGGGGCTCATTAGGATGTTTCCCCACGTCCCCTTTTTGGGGAGACATGGGGGGATGCGACTCCCCAAGGTGGGGGATGAGTCTCCYTGAAAGGGGGACTCYTGGGCATCCCCCCAATTTTTTTTTTCCTAATAAGGCTTAAAAAACAAAAATTAAAAAACAAATATGTATATAAAAAAGGAGAAAAGTTAAAACACAATTAATTTATTAAATTTTAAAAGCTAAATAATTAAAACACAATTAAATTTTAAAAATGACTCCATGAGGGAGATGGATGTAGAGGATTGGTGAATGAGATTGACTCCATGATGGTCATTTTAAAATTTATTTCCTATGTTCATTGTTTTTTCAGTTTTAACTTTTGAGTCTTGACTCTAGATACTGATGTCCTTAGACCTTGACTTATCACTCTTTACTATTTTAATTTTTTGAGTTTGAGTAATTCCAATTTACTATTTCAGACTTTAGTATCTACTATTTAGTATTTTTCTTACTACTAATTATTCAGATTCTAGAATGATGAATGATGAATTTAATTTTTAAATCAATGTATCAATATTATTATTTTACTATTTTTGTTTCAACTTTCATTTATGATTTATGAATCAATGTATTTCATTACTAAATTTGAATTTGAATTTCAAATCATGTTTAATAGTTTATATCATTTACAAATTTGAATTTTCAATTTACTAATTCTGTATTTTAGTATTTACTGATGAATTTGCATGGGATGAACATTAGAAATGTTATTGTTGAGATTTTAATTTTATCAATATTACTTTTATTTTTTAATTTTTTAATTTTTAATTTTATATTTTTATATTATATATGTGACGTACCCCCGTCCCTCATTTCCCTAAAATCCCTAAAATTTGGGGGTACTTCCACATGTCTGCTCTGTGCGTCTCCCTGCACCCACGTCCCCCCGTCTCGAAGACTTGGTGGAACATTGGAAAATAGCAACAACAAATATATTAGAACTAAGGTATTGCGCAGGTGAGCCCTAGGTAATGCATATTCTTGTCAAGCTAATTTTGGGAGGATGCAGGATAATATCAAACCTAAAAATTTGTTGTTATAGCACAACTTAATTATCTCAACTACAACTGAAATTTGACTGTTAGAAGTCTTTATGGTACCAAATATTTGGTTCTTTCAAAGCTTTGCGGCAACCAAAATGAATCCAATGGTGAATAAAACCTAAATTACTGAGATGAGAAAGGCGATCATTGTTTGGCTGGGAAACATTTTTAAAATGAAAATCCCAAAAACCTCCTTTGCCCGTTTATTGAAACTTTTCTCTGGCATTTCCATGTATAGGACGGGTTTTGCTTTTCGTACAGGAAACACTAACCCTAAGATTCATTTAAGCTATAAAAGATAAGTGAAAAGAAACAAATAAATAAGAAAGACAAACAGACAAAACCAGTGGCCTTGATCTCCTTTGTTTTTTATCCATGTGTCTTATTTGAATTATATGTTGCCTATGTTAGCTCTCGGGGTTATTCCGAAGTGTTTACACCATGTTTGGGGGTGCTTCATGAGATTTGGGGTACATGGTGTATGATCAGTCCCTAGCTAGTCCATGATAGGTTTTCACATGGGAGATGGGATTTGCACATTGGAGATGTCTTACTCAGTGGTTGCTTGACCTCAGTCAGGTGCTTGCATGATATTCTTCCCTAGGGTGTTGGAGATCTCCAGACAGCTTTGGTGACATTCTACACGATGGCCACATGGAGATGGTTACTTGCTAGGAGAATTCCCTATGTAGGAGGAGTGTTAAGCATTCCAGAGGATAGCATTGGGCTCTAGACAACATAGGGCAGCTTGGATGCTTGGAGTTGGCTCGGGGATGCCTAGGTTGCGACAATGTTCATGCAAGGGGAGTGGAACCAATGGAGTACATGGCGTAGGATGATTGTTGGAGTCTTTGGAGGCTTGTAGGAGTGTTGGACACACCTCGTAGAGCGCCCTTGCATTTGGAGCCTTGATTGTGGACAACATCATCTTGGAGCTTGACATGTGTACCCTTGGAGTGTAGTGCTCCATGTGTGAGCCTACATGTATTATTGTAGGTTGCTTGTACCCTTGGAATGTAGTGGTCCATGTGTGAGCCTAGATGTGTTATTGTAGGTTGCTTGTAAGGGTATTGGCCCACATATGTATTGTTGGCCTCCCTTAGCTCATATATGTATAGAGGAAGGAGAGAGTCCATTAATTAATTCATTCATTCCTATCACTTGTGTTAGAGATGTGATTACGAGGAGTGCACTACTTCTCTCTCTCTTGGATCTTCTTATGTACTTGATCTCTCTCTCTCTCTTGGAGTCACTAGGGTTTCTTGAGCTTGTTGGAGCATCTTTAAGACTAGGGTTAGGGTTTCATCCCTTGGAGATTTGAGATGAAATCCTAGGTTGTACTTGTTGGAGGGAAGAAGAAGAGGAAATAGTTTGCCTTGGAGGACATGCTTGTGTGAGGCATGCTTGTTGGATCTCCTCGGTGTGAGCTAGGGTTTTCTTGGTTTTCCCTAACTAGGATTTTGGAGAGCTAGAGGATTGTACTAACCTTGTGATACGGCTATGGTATGTACATGAACTTCATCTTTATGCATATTAATAAAGTTTTCAGATGTCCAAATCTAGTGTAAATTGCAGATTTGATTTTCAGCCATCTATATTCTTTATGGTTTGTAATTTTCAGCACTACATGTCTTGCTGATTTGACATAAGTTAGGGGTGAGTATGTTGAGTGATTTAACATTATAATAGAAGAATACAAGGACAGATTTACTGCTGCCATAAGTTTTTTCGTATCTGGTTTATGCATGATAAGATTGCCCTATAGGGCTGAAAATTATTGGAACACATTAGCATCTTTTTTCTTGAATTGCCTAATGGATTGCGGTTGTTAAGAGTTGACATATTGTTCGCTGTTGCTGCTATTTTTATCATATTTCATAACAGCCCTAAGACCGAAAATTCACAGGGTTAAGATCTGGGAAACCTCTAGTTAAGAGGTGAAATTTCTGAATTCTCCGGATAGCAGAAATTTCTACAATGTAAGGCTGAAAAATGACACATTTCTGTTATGGAAACAGTTTTAGAAAAAAAACATTTTCTTAGATGTTCTAGAAGTGTTGAATGTGTTCACTTTTAAAACTGTTGCCATAGCAGAAATATTTGTGGACCTTTCAGCCTTAGTTGACCAATTGAAAATGCTGAAGAATGTCATCATAAATACAGGCTGAGACAACCTATAGCAGCTTTTAGGGGTTTTGATGGTCTGTAACAATTCACATTAAACATTTAATGCAAAAATGATAGTCAATGGCAATGCCATCACAAAATCAGCTATTTCTCTAAAATGACTAGCCAGATGTGGCTGGGCAGATCCTAGGTCATCTATCACCACTAAACCTACCCTATATAGTCTTGCCACAACTGGATAAGGTTTCCCACACTAAGCAAGTCTGCGTGAAAATTTAGCCTTCTCAATGGCAATCTAAAGGTTGGCAAAAAAATCATGGGATTTTAGTATTTTACATACTTTTGCACTGAATTTCTTTTTTGACTCGTTGACACTCTTTGATGGCTTGCAACAATGCAGATAAAGTTCATTCATTCTTATCATTTTTAGTACAAGTACTAGGATCTCTATGGCTAGGTTGTCCTCACTAAAGTGTTTGATGCTTTCAAGGATAATTTTGTAAAATCTTGTATAATAAAAGGTATGTTTAATAGGAAAATCAAGATTGTTTTGACTGTTAAAGAAACAGTCTTCTTTTAAACGGTGTGCAAGTTAAATATGTTATCAAATTATCTGAAATATTGATGTCTCTGCGGACTTATCTATCCTTTGTTTGCAGGCTTAATCTGGCAAATAATACTCACAACACCAAGATTAAGCTAGAAGGCGTTGGTACAGACGGTCTTGATATGGTATGGTTATTCTTTGTCATTTGCCACAATTTGTATTAGATAAATAGATTTTTCTGGAGAATCATTTGGTTTCTTGTATTTAAATGTTTGAAATAACTCTGGTATACACGTTTAAAATTTGATTTATGACTGGACATACATCAGCCATTTTTTGATATAATCCCTGTGATTTTGTCCCTTCTCCCTTTCACCTTTCCCTCTGTTCCTTCAGGGAGTGGTGTGAAGAGGAACTTGCAAAGAATGAAGAGATTCTAAAAACACAGACAATGAATTTATTTGTAAATTCGTTGGCATATATTCATTGCCTGCGTTGTCATTTCATGGCATGTATAGTATTTAAATTGGAAACTTGTTTGGTTATTCAACACTCTGAAAGACCACGTGGCAATTTTTTATGGTTTTAATGGCTAGACTGAGTCGGCTGATCTCTAATTGCATTTTTGTCATAGGCTGCTGTAACAGAGTCAAAAAAGAATGACGAGTCCTTTGAAGCCATGGACTATGAAAGTGGAGAGGAGTTACGACAGGATCATTTTGCTTCTCCAATAAATGCTTCTCAAGCATGTGATCCCCATCTTTCGACAGGAGTTCAAAATCAGTTGCAACCAACAGATACTATAAAGCCTATAGAGCAAGGTGACAATACTCCAGGAATACCACCACCTTCAATTGCAACTGTAAGCACCAGCACTCGTCCAACTTCAATTAGCCGGACATCGTCTTTGAATTCGATGTCTTCAGCAAGGCAGGGTTCAATTTCAGGACCAAATCCTCTTCAAGGGCCGAATGCATCTGGACTACAATTTCCAGTTCCAACTTCTAATTCACCTACAAGGCAAGGTGGGCCTTATTCTATAACTGTACAGGCCCCAGACAAGCAAGGCTTGCAAAATCATATTAAGGGACCTCAAAATACACCGGGGAATTCTTGAAAATTATATATCCTTCTGCAATTTGAAACACAGGTTTCCTTGTATAATAATCATCTAATGTCGTCCCCTTGGTCACAATGTGCTTGACATCAGTTTAGAAGCTAATTAAGCACTTAGAATGCTAATTGGTGATGTGCTAAAACTTCTCTGTACTTTATTCTACTGTACTGTCTGAAGATACTCAAAATTTACTAAAACAATTGGAATATTGACAACCTAGGAACATTATATCATATGACATCAATTTAGAAGCTAATTATACACTTAGAATGCTAATTGGTGTTGTTTTAAAACTTCTGTGTACTTTATTCTACTGTAATGTATTTGAAGATACTCAAAATTTACTAAATAAATGGAATATTGACAACCTAGGAACATTATATCATATGACATCAATTTAGAAGCTAATTATATACTTAGAATACTAATTGGTGATGTGCTAAAACTTCTCTGTACTTTATTCTACTGTACTGTGTTTGAAGATACTCAAAATTTACTAAAACAAACGGAATATTGACAACCTAGGAACATTATATCATATGTTGCTTTTCTTATAACATGGACAACATTAATGGGGTGGCATTTGTTGAATAAGATCTATCGGTTCAGTCTTGGAGTAACCTAGAGTTCCATTTTTTCTTGTCCAGAAAACTAAATTTATACTTCCATTTCGGGGTGATACTAACCATCCCCTTGTAAACCTGGAGTTTCTCAGATAGACCAGTGTAGGAACAAATAAATTCTGTGATTTTGTTGGAAATTAGAGCTTCCACTTTTAAGTGAATCTGATGAACTCTCATCAGTGTTCCCGGTCACGAATGCAATTTTTTAGTCTTGGAAAAACACCCATGTAAATATGGGTTTATGGATCAGTCCGATATGGTGAACTTCACCATCCCTCTTACATATGAGGATACACCTTCATCTTTCATCCTTCAGTGTGCACTACCTTTTCTTCTCATACTTCCATGTACATTACCTTTATTTTTCATCCTTCCATATGCATTCACTCTATGTTTGTTTTGCTGGTTTTGCTTATTTATACATTTTCGTTAATCTTCCGGGAAATTAGTGCTTTTGGGTTGTGCTGCGATAAATTAGGGTTTAATTTCATTCTGTTTTTTGTTCCTTTCTTTGCATTTTGGCATAATCAATGAATATTAGAATTAAAGAAATAGACATTGGAAAACAATTTACTTCCCTCTATCAAATTGGTACACGCCATGAGAGTAAAATCTTATTTGTTTTTTAGAATGCCCTTTGAGATGGAGGGACCAGAACCTTGTGTTTGTGTAACTATTGAGCACAACCTCTCTTCCTGTACTATTAGGCACAACCTCCATGTTACTACTGGCACAGCATTTCTGTACTATTAGGCACAACTTCCATTTGTGTACTACTGGTAAAACAACAGTGCAAACATGATCCTTTTAACTGCTTTAACACAACCCATTATCAGGTGGGGCATGGCCATCAAGATTTGAATTGTCACCGCAACGGTAAGTACCCCCACTTACCACCAGACCATAACCTTGACAGACAACCCACGAGAGTTGATTCCATTGCATCTAGCGGTTGTTTCTACAATCGTGGCAAAGTTAAAAAATCACAGGTATTCCATTATGTATCTAACACTTCCACTCACATATCTGGGAATCATATCAGCAAGTCCTTCAATGATCCATTTTTATTTGTGTTATAAGGTTTGGAACATGTTTTTTTTTTTCTTGATGAAAATGGCAGCCATTCCCTTGTGCTTCCACGTCTGGTTCTACAAGCGAGAGTTTGAAACTTTCCTCTAGTATTCTACCCTATGTTCTAAGGGGGTTTCCACCTTTCAAACCCCTTGGTTTCTGCAGTTTTTGTTGGAGGATTGGATCCTTTAAGTGATAGTATCTAGATTTGCTTCAACAAATGGCCTGAATGATTATGTTAGGGGGTAGAATGCCTTTTTATGTAACCTTCATTTATTTCACTTATAGATTGTAAAAGCTCAACTTGCAAGGTAGACTCCAAAGTGATATGGTTTTGCTTCCTACTATGACAGTTAGGGGGTTTCCTATAGATATACTTGAAATTGTATTGACATGGTTTTTTATTCCAAAGGACGTAGTACATTATTAAAGAGAAATACAAAGCATGGATGCTATTGTTAGAAATCATAGGTAACATGTTATTGTTAGCAAGGGCAACTTTTCATGCTATTTTTCAAATAGATTAAAAATTAGGCCTTATTTTATAAGACATGGTTGTTAATATAAAGCTTATAGTGTAAACTCTCATGCTTAATCTATCTATCTTTGATGTGAATACAAATAATTTGAAGTTGGTATTTTGATTTTTTTTTAAACTAAGCATCATGCATACTCATATTGTACAAAAAAAGTTACATGCTTGAATGACTAAGCTTTTCCATAATGGAAACCAGAGCACAAACAATATTTAGCAAAAAGAACCATATTAAGATGTTTGATAAAGCCTAGGCTCTGCCAAGATGGAAATGAGAGCATACATATGGAAACTACCATAATATCATGTCTATATTGTTAGAAATAATAGGTGTGCTCGTTTAACCATAGACAATATAACAATATTGTCACCCAACCATAGGCCGAAGCCACCCTCGAGCACCTTAACTTTGACAGGGAGAATAATTTTGGAAGCAAACCCTAGGTCCAAAAGCCAATCAAGGTAGTGTACCACTCTCCAGAGCTAACATACTGCTAAAAATGGAATGAACTTCATGCTTAACCTTGACTATTGAAAAATCAACATGGTATCAGAGCATAGGTCTTGAAGAACCCATTGCACAAGCAAATTTCAGTCATCCTCTCTCTCTTTTGCAAAATCGTACGACCCTCCCAGGGTTTCCAAAAATTCCGTATGACCTACTTCCTTTAGGAGTTTCAACACTTGTCACTTGGACGTTGGGGCTAAAAAGTACATAGGAGTGTATGACCTCCTTCAACGCACCTCCAACAAGCTTTAGATTGCATTTTTGAGCATTTTGACTTTTTGGCCCTAGGGTTTCGCTAATTTCTGCAGAAATTTTAGTATTATGGTTTCTGCAACTCATTGAAGGAGCTCTTCAGCKYACCAGTGTTCTCCCATCTTTCAAAGGCTTATTGTTGACAGTCATAAGTCCAACATGTTAGAATATAGAAGATGGTGTGCTCGTTTTACCATTGACGATACCCTTGTCACCCAACCATAGGTCGAAGCCACCCTCCGAGCACCTTAACCTTGACTGAGAATTTCTCTGGAAGCAAACCCTAGGCTAGATAGCCAAACAAAGGGTAGCACACCTTTCCCCAAGGATAACGCATCACAAAGAGCCAATCAGATAGTCCAAACCCTAGCCAAGAGATAGTCCAAGCCAATACTGAAAACCAGCTGCTGCTACAGCTGTACCTGCAACCCTCCTCCACATGTGTGCACCAAACTGGGAACTGCAGTTGGTAGAAATGGCTCTCTGCAATTGCTGAGATGTATCAAATGAGCACTGGCGCCCTGTATTTATATTGGTTCTGCCAGTTCTGCTGGGGCCGACTTCTCCTTCTGGATATGTGTCTGTTCAGTATATTATTATTATTTCTGGCCGACTTCTTCTCTTGGAGGCTAATAACCTAGCATAAATTATCTTCTTGAGCCGACAAGACTTCTAGGGTTATTAGCCAACTCATTAGGGTTTTATCTTGCTTTCCAGAGTCTTCTATTCTCGCCAGGTTCACACGTGGAGGTTAATACCTCCCGCAGCTACCATAATATTAACACAACAAAACCTAAAAGTGCTAGCCTAGCCTAGCCGTTATGTTTTTTAACCCAGCTGACAAAGGGTTGTGAAGAATCTAAAATTATGATGAACAAAACTATGATGGAAGTTGAGCTTGATGGATCAAACAACTTCAAGTTTCTAGAAGGCAAGACTTCAAAGGAAGACTTATTGTGAGTGATACAAAAAGGTGTCACTATGACATACCTCCTTCATGAAGATGTCAAGAGGACAAAGATTAGCTAGGAGCCATTGGAGAAATCATATCAACACCCTTAGGTATGCACTTGTATATATATTATTTGTATCATTGTCATGAGGGAAATTGCAGGAGGAAGGAACCTTTTGCTGAAGTCATGGATCCAGGGGGATCTCAGTGCATTCATAGGAACAACACACTCAAAGTGAGGACTCCATGTTTGATTGTTGTAATTGTCATTCCTCTAACCTATATTTCCAAAGTTTGCTACATTACAAGTAGGTGTTGTAGCTTAACAACAATCCTTAAATTGTTTTAATTCTGAAGATGCACTCATTATTCTCCTTTATGAGATATTCTTGTTTTGGTTCCTCTTGTTTTCTTGTTCCAGACATGTTAACAATAAAGGAAGATGTTTGTCCTTCAGAGGGAGCCACTTGACTCAGAGGGAGTCAAAACTAATTGAGAAAGATGAAGAATAGAACCATCATTGGGGCAACCAATGAAATAATACATGATTATAATCTTTCTATGATTCTATGGGCATAAGCATGCATGCACAATATATGTTCAGAACAAGAGTCTTCACTAGACTTTGAAAAACATAACTCCCGAAGGAGTTTTCATCGAAATGAAGCCTAAGATTGAACACTTCAGGTTATTTGGGTGCCCAGTGTATTTTCATGTACCCAAAGAGAAGAAGTTCAAGCTAGATCCTTTAAGAAGAAAGGATACAGTGAATCTTCAAAGACATTTTAGATCGACATCCCTGGTCAGAGACAGATTGAGACAAGCAGGGATGTTTCCCTTGAAGAAGAGATAGTCTTTCAAAAGATCCAGAAAATCTCAGATGGAGATTAACAATAAGACAATACCTTGTCCTCCTTTAGTAGTTCAGAGGGAG
>JASDQU011248312.1:0-14760 GCA_032191745.1 Picea mariana | reverse complement strand
CTAACAAACCTCTTCTCAGTCAGAAACATTGGACAAGTAATGAGTCTGAAGAATGAGCTCCATGACATGGAGATGAATGATGATGACATCATAACATCATACTTTGTGAGAATCTCTCAGTTAAGAGATCAACTACAAGCTATTGAAGAAATCTTTTCAGAGAAGGAATTGGTAAATACAGTACTCAATGGTCTTCCCAAGACATGGGATGCATTTGCCACAAGCATGAACACAAGGAAGGAGTATCCTACATTTGAAGAACTTTATACTTGTTGTGCACAAGAATAATCAAGGATTAGTGAAAAAGAGAAACCTCAAAAGAAATATGATGATCAAGCCTTCACAACAAGATTCAAGAATTTCAGGAACAAAAGGAAGTTTGGTTCAAGGAAGAAGCCAAATCAAGAGAAAGATTTGTCAGAAATACAATGCTTCAACTGTAGAAAGTATGGTCACTACAAGAATCATTGTCTCGAGCTAAAGAAAAGGAAGGAGACACACGAAGCATCAGTTTCCAAAGAAAGGAAACCCTCAAAGAAGACCAAGCAAGATAAAACAAACTTCTTTTTCTAAGACAAGGTAACAATACTCTTCATAAGTTCTTGTATATACCATGTTTTTTGTATATATCTTGCATATCTATTTCCTAGAAGATAATATGTTCAAAGAGAAACTATACCTATGGAAGAACAACAAGATAAGGATTTCTATCACAACGACTACAAGTCAGGAAATACACATGAAAGGATGAAGTACATCACCAAACCCTAGTAACAATTCATGTGGAAGTTACTGCATAAGTAACAGCTGCAAGATAAGTCGAAATCAGAATCAATCTTGAAGAAACCTAGAAGAAGTAAAGAAAGAAAGAAGTCAGCAATCAAGAGGAAATTGAAAAAATATTTGTGACACTTTGCAGAAGGCAATACAGATGCAAAAAAAAGCATGGACTATCCTAGATGGGGGGAGTCGATTATATTTCCAAAAGAAGAGAATGCACTCATGCATGAAGCAAGGATTAGGAGGGAGCTAATCCTAAATTATATGATCCATTAAAGATGATGAAGTATCTATCCATGGTAGCAACCATGAAAAGTAGCACGTGTTCAGTTTGACTTTAGAAGAAGTCTTCTTTGAAAAGAAGACTTAAAGTATCCCTGGTTGTCCATCCACATCCGTGATCCTATGATGAAAGAAAGAAGTGTAACCTTCAGGGAATGAAATCTATAGAAAACTACATGGACCCAAGAACTAAAGAGAAACATAAAGAAGAACATGAAGATTCTAGGAGAGAAGGAAAAGCCAGAACAACCAGTCATTATATCAAGAATCACAAGACTATCGGCCTTATCTAAACTCACCAAAAGCAATCAAGAAGAGGAACTGATGAAGAACAGTGTATGGAAGACTTATGAATGTAAGCATTGAGAGATCCAGAACTAGAGGGTCTACCAGATGGAGGGAGAAGACTATGGTGATTGCTTGTTCCAGTAAACCAGACATACCTCTACATGAGCCATTATATCATCCGCAATATCCATGGGTTGGAGTTTACATCAGATGAATGCAAAGACAGCTCTCTAAAATAATTGAACAAAGAACATATGTAGAACAACCTCAAGGCTTTGAGGTATACTAGGAAGAGACCTTTGAATACATATGGAAGAAGACAACTTGGTGGAGAACCTCCAATGCACAACAGAAGCATGGTGAAAAATTTCTATAACATAGATATTGTATCAGAATGGCTACTCAGAACTTTAGGATGATGGATTGCCAATCCATGACAAACTCTCGTGATAGTAGAAAAAGTACCACTTGGATATGTTCCAGTTTGACCCTTTCCACGATGTTGTAAGCTAGTAGGAAACAAAAGAGATGAATCCAACTATGATATACTATAATGATCAGAGCTATATGAAGTCTTCAGAGAAAACCAGTGTTCTAGAAAAACTGAAGTACATTGTGATCAAGCATTACATTCTTCATGATGAGGTCCAGAGAGGAGAAGTGGTTCTTCAATATATCTCCACAGATGAGCAAATAAGCAGATATTTTGGTAAGGCCTCTATCCAAGATGAAAGAGTTTTGCGTACTCAAGTTGGATCTCATGGAGATGACTTCCCTATTGAAAAAGGAAGAGATGAATCTCAGGTTGGGAGGGAGAACTGATGTGCTATTGATTTATGGATAGTCATTTTTCAGTTAGAAAAATGGTCCACGATCAACAGTTCCTTTCCAGTTCGGAAAGTGGTTTGAGATTTCTGACGGATAGGCATTTTCCAGTTCGGAAAATGGTCCAAACTGAACGGTCATTTTTGTAACGAAAATGGTTCAATGGATTGTTGATGTACCATAGACAAATATTCCCCTTGTGGCCAACATTGGGAATGGTCTAAGACAATCTCTCTTCTTGACGGTCACTCTCAGTAGTGGTTAATAAGACCAGTCCACCTCGTCGGACAGTCATTCTTTCGAAGCTCACAGTTGTGAGAAATTTCAAAGAATGGTCATTTTTGGAGGTTGGTGCAGGACAATCATTTCCTTAGGAAATGGTCTAGATAGTCATTCCCTAGGAAAGATTCATTCTCTCCAGGTTTCACTTTGTTTAGTGCCGGAGGAATGGCCCAGATAGGTGAATGGTCCAAGTTCAACAATCAGGGACAGGCATTCCCTAGGGCGGACTCATTCTCTCCAGGTTGCACTTTGTTTAGTGCCGGAGGAATGGACTAGATAGGTGAATGGTCCAGGCTCATAAATCAGGACAGTTATTCTTCCTTGCTTGAGAAGAATAGTTCAGATAGCTCATCATTGATGTTTTACCTTCTTAGGGCAGATGTTCTTCCAAATCTCACAAATGTGAATGGAAGAAAGGCCCGGATGATTCAGTTTATATCATAACAATGTTTTCTGTGCAGGTTGATGATATGATTTTTATGGAGACTATATGTCTCCTGACAATAGATGTATACTACTGTGGTGGATGCGTTCCACTGATTGTGACTATATGTCACTGATCAAGTATCTGTGTGCTACTTGGTGTGGCAGTGTACCACTGGATTGTAGTTGTGTACTACTATGGATAGACACGGTTGTGTTCTATTGAATGACATTTCTCTGATTTCCTTGTAAACTATCAGAAGTATTAAAAATGATTATCAGATGGATGATCATTGTACTGATGGACAAAGATTCTCCAGACGAAAAATGGTCCAGGACATTTATTCTTCTAGGACATATGCTCGGATTAGAAGAATGGTTTTTGTATCACTCCTTGGAGTGAGCAACTTATTCAGCATCATGTCTGATTACTCAGATGGAGTATGGTTTTGAGAGATGATGCAGTTGATGTTGTCAGATGACATTGATCATGATGATGGTGTTGATGATCTAATCATGGGATAGTATGTATGACTATGATAATGCTACCGATTCAATGGTATGTTTGTGCTCAAGACCATTGCCTTCAATACCTCCCTAGCTAGGAGGGAGTGTTGATATTATGGTAGCTATGGGAGGTATTTACCTCCATGTGTAAAACTGACGAGAATAGAATATTCTAGGAGGCAATAAGAAACCCTAATTAGTTAGCTAATAACCCTAGAAGACAAGTCAGCTCAAGAGGATAATTTGTATTAGGTTATTAGCCTCCAAGAGAAGAAGTTGACTAAAGGAAATATTATATACTGAGTAAATAGACACCCAGAATGAGAAGTCGGCCCAGGCAGTTTACCGGTTTTAGTATAAATATAGGAGGCCAGTCTTCATTCTGGCAAGCATTCTTAGAACTGCAGTAGCACACTCGTGTGCACTGCAGTTGAGCAGTTTTGTGCACAAGTTCTGGAGAAGTTTTTGCGCCAGTCTATAGTCTCGGTCTTCTCTGGGCTTGGACTTTCTGATCAGATCTTGTTACTCTTGCTTGGTGCACTATCCTTGGAGAAATATGCACCACCTTTGTTTGGCTATCTAGACTAGGGTTTTCTTCTGAAATGATTCTCTGTCAAGGTTAAGGTGCTCAGGGGTGGCTTCGACCTATGGTTGGGTGACAATAGTGATATTGTCTATGGTTAAACGAATACTTCCATCATATTCTAATAGAGTGGACGTTCCTGTGGATGAGCATAGGTGAATGTGTGAAGATCTGGTTCTTCTGTGTAATGTAGTGAGCCAGAGATGTGGACATCCCTATGAATGTGTCCCTAGTGGATGAGCACTAGTGGGTGTATCAGATCCTTTGCTATATTGTAAAAGAGTCAGAGCTTCCTATAACCCTAATTGTAATGTAAAGGGTACAGGTCGGCCCCACCTTAATGTGACTGTTAATTAATGTAAAAGATAATTAATCTAGTTAATATTAATTATATTATAAACTAGTGAGGTCGGCCATGTTGTTCCAATAGACACTTCTGTTGACAGGTTCAGGTTAGTATAAGTAAAGGTAAATTCCCCATTGAGGAAACATATCTTTCATNAAACTCACATGAAAGATATGTGAGTTTGGAAATTTCAGCAAGTACACCTTCTTGGGAAAAGTGTGCACCTCTCTTGGGTGCTAGTCTTCTAGGGTTTGAGCACCCTCTTGTGTGCTAGGTTTTCTTGGTGGTGAAGTTTTTTCTCTTGAAGAATATAGCAAAGGATTTGGTTGGGTTTTCTTCCATTGTTGAGAAGGGTTTCCCAGGATACTTCTTGTGTTCTTGTGCAGGATGCTTCTTCTTGTGATCTTGGTTGCTACAACATTAATGGTTATGGTTAAATGCTAAAAATGGAATGAACTTCATGCTTAACCTTGCCTATTGAAAAATCAACACATACCAAGAAGAAAGTCCAAACCATAACCAAGAGAAAGTCCAAGCCTAAAACCAAAAATACTAATTGCAGTAGTTGCAGCTACAGCTACTCTCCAAACTTTCACACTTACTGAATTTCTACAGTGCGCACTAGATTTATGCAGTTGTGAGCTATGTGTGTCAAATGAGCTCTGGCGTCCTATATTTATACTACTCCTCCTTAGCTTTCTGGGTCGACTTCTCATTCTGGAGACTAAAAACTCAATATTAAATATTTCCTTTAGCCAAATTATCTTCTAGGGTTATGTCCAATACTTTAGGGTTTGTTCTTGCTTCCCAAAATATTCTATTCTTGTCAGGGTGACACGTGGAGGTTAATACCTCCTGCGGCTACCATAATATCAACACTTCCTCTTAGCTAGGGAGGTATTGAAGGAAATGAT
This sequence comes from Picea mariana, assembly GCA_032191745.1. Taxonomy (NCBI): domain Eukaryota; kingdom Viridiplantae; phylum Streptophyta; class Pinopsida; order Pinales; family Pinaceae; genus Picea; species Picea mariana. Next base: position 9,530 of record JASDQU011248312.1, on the reverse strand, counting down.
CTTGATCAAACACATACCATTCAACCGGTAGCATCATCATAGCCATACATGTTATCTCATGATTAGATCATGAGAACCATCATCACTATCCATATCATCTGATAGCATCAGCTGCATCATCTCTCGAAGACATACTCCATCTAAGTAATTAAGCATGATGTTCAATAACTCATTCAATCCATAGAGTGATACAAGAACCATTCTTCTAATCTGGACATATGTCCTAGAAGAATAATTGTTCCAACAGATGCTAGAAGCCATGCCATGGGCTACAAGGACTAGTCTTCTAATTCGGATATACATCCTAGAAGAATAAATGTCCTGGACCATTTTTCGTCTAGAGAATGTTTGTCCACCAACACACTGACTATCTAGCTAGTTGGTAATCATTTCCAACACTATTGATAGTCTTCATGGCAATTAGAACAATTCCATTCAATAGAAAACAACTGTGTCTATCCATAGTAGTACACAACTACTATCCAGTGGTACACAACCACACCAAGTAGCACATGACTACTTAATCAATGACACATAGTCACAACCAATGGAACACATCAACCACAGTAGCATACATCTACTGTCCAGAGACATACAGTCTCCATAGCAATCATATCATCTGATATCAACCTGCATAAAACAATATCATGATATAAACTAAGTCATATGGGCCATTCTTCCACTCAAATTTGTGAGATCTGGAAGAGAATCTGCCCTCATAATGTAAAACATCAGCCATGGGCTATCTAGACTATTCTTCTCAGGCATAGAAGAATAATTGTCCCTAATTTTTGAGCCCGGACCATTCACCTAACTGGGCCATTGTTCCGTCACTAGTCATAGTGCAACTTGGAGAGAATGAGTCTACCCTAGGGAATGTCTGTACCTGATTTTTGAACCTGGACCATTCACCTAACTGGGCCATTCCTCTGGCACTAATCATAGTGCAACCTAGAGAGAATGAGTATGCCCTAAGGAATGCATGTCCATGATTGTTGAACCTAGACCATTCACCTAATTGGGCCATTCCTCTGGTATTAATCATAGTGAAACCTAGATAGAATGGGTCTACCCTAGGTAATGACTATCCGAACCATTTCCTAATGGAAATGATTTTCCTGCACCAACCTCCAAAACGAACCATTCTTCAAAACTGCTTACAACTGTGAACTTCAAAAGATTGACTGTCCGACAATCCAGGCCATTCTACTTGAACACTACTCAAAGTGACTTCGAAGAAGAATTATTTTCCTATACCATTCCCCCACACTGGCCACAAGGGGAATCACTGTCTATGATACATCAACAATCTATCGAACCATTTTCATTACGAAAATGATTGTCCGATATGGACCATTTTCCAAATTGGAAAATGCTTGTCCGTCAGAAATCTCAAACCACTTTCTGAACTGGAAAGGAACTTCTCATCCTGGACCATTTTTCGAACTAAAAAATGATTGTCTATAAATCAATAACACATCAGTGCTCCCTCCCAACCTAGGAGTAATCTCTTCCTTTTTCAATAAGGAAGTCGTCTCCACGAGTCCCAACTTGTTTCTTAAGTACACAAAATTTTTCATCTTGGATAGAAGCTTTACCAAAATGTCTGCTATCTGCTCATCTATGGAGATATATTGGAGAAACACTTCTCTTTTCTGGACTTCATCATGGAGAATGTAATTCTTGATCTCAATGTACTTTAGTCTATCATGGAACACTGGTTTTCTCAGAAGGCTTCATATAGCTCCGATCATTACAATATATCATGGTCGAATTCAACACTTTTGTTTCCTTCTAGCTCATGACATCATGACAAGGCTCAAACTGAGACATATCCAAGTAGCAATTCTTCTGTCATCATGAGATTTTTCCATGGATTATCACTCCATCATCCCAGACTTCTGAGTAACTATTCTGATACACTATCTTTGTCATAGAAATTTTTCACCACGCTTCTGTTGTATATGAGATACTCTGCATCAAGTTGTTTGAATCCATACAAGGTCTTCTTCTATCTGCATACATGGGTCTCTTTCTGGTATAAGCTTCTTCATCACTTTCTTTATTGGGAAGAACAGTCTTTTACATGTAAATTCCAATCCATGGATACTACAAGAGGTATATCTGGAACAAGTTGTTGTCATAGTCTTATCCCTCTTTCTGGAAGAACCTTTGAATCTTATGATGCTTCCATTCATAAGTATTTTTCACACTGTTATTTATCATAACTTCCATTTATTCTACTCGATTGCTTCTTAGTGAGTTCAAACCAAGCTGGTAGTCTTTGTGATTTTCGATATAATAACTAGTTGTTCTGGCTTTTTCTTTCTCTCTTGGAATCTTCATGTTCTTCCTCATGTTTCTCTTTAGCTCTTGGGTCCATGGAGTCTTCTATAGACTCTATGCCCTGAAGATTCCAACTTCTTCCTTTCATCAAAGGATCATGGATGTAGATGGATAACCAAGGATACTTTAAGGCTTATTTTCGAAGAAGACTTCTTCTAAAGTCAAATTGAGCACGTGTTGCTTTTCATGGTTGTTACTTTCAATGGGAACATGAATAGATACTTCATAATCCTCAATGGATCATATTATTTAGGATTATCTCCCTCCTAATCCTTGCTTCATGCATGAATGCATGCTCTTCTTTTGGAATTTTGTAATCATCTCCCTCCATCTAAGATAGTCCACGCTTTCATCTGCATTCTTATTCCCTTTTGCAAGGTGTCACAAGTATTTTTCTAATTTCCTCTGTTTTGACTTCTTCTGGGTCTCTACAGGTTTGATTATGATTTCGACTTATCTAGCAGTTGTTACTTATATAATATCTTCCACGGGAATTGTTACCAAAGATTGTCAACATACTTCATCTTTTCATGTGTATTTCTTGACTTGTAGTCATTGTAATAGCAATCCTTATCCTTTTATTCTTCCATAGGTATTGTTTCCCTTGAGCATATTTTCTTCTAAGAAATAGATATACATGATATGTACATGAACTATGTAAACATGATATATACAAGGGATTTGAAGAATATTGTTACCTTGACTTAAAAAGAAGAAGTATGTTTTATCCTGCTTGACTTTCTTTGAGGGTTCCCTTTCTTCGGCCACTGTTGGTTTGTCTGTTTCCATCCTTTTCTTTAATTTAGGACAATGGTTTCTGTAGTGACCATTTTTTGACAGTTGAAGCATTATATCTTTGACATATCATTTTCTTCATTTGGTTTCTTCTTTGAGCCAAACTTCTTCTTATTCTTGAAACTATTGAACTTTGTTGTGAAAGCTTGATCATCGTATTTCTTTTGGGATTTCTCTTTTGCATTAATCCTTGATTCTTCTTGTGCACAACAAGTCCAAAGTTCTTCAAATGTGGGATACTCCTTTCTTGTGTTCATGCTTGCAGAAAATGCATCCCATGTCTTGGGAAGACCATTGAGTACTATATTTACCAGTTCCTTCTCTGAAATGATTTCTTCAATAGCTTGTAGTTGATATCTTAACTGAGATATTCTCACAAGGTATGATGTTATGTTGTCATCATCATTCATTTTCATGTCACGGAGCTCATTCTTCAGACTCATTACTTGTCCAATGTTTTTGACCGAGAAGAGGTTAGTTAGAGCATCGTACATCTTCTTAGATAAGTCAAGATGAGAGATGTAGGGTATCAAGTGGTCTTTTATAGAGTCCACTATGATACTCATGGCATTGATGTCATTGTCCTTGAACTTCTCCTTAATTGCAACATTCTGAGGTTCCTTCTCTTTTCCTTCTTCAAACTATGGTTCCACGATCTTTCCTTTCATGATGTCCAACACTTTGTTCTTGGCAAGGATGAGGTCAATACTTGTCTTCCATGCTCTCAATCCTTTTTTGTTAGAGTAAGTCATGATTTCTTTGACTTGGTCAACCTTTGACTTTGACCAAAAACTCAAACTTGACGTCTTAGCTTGCTGAGAGTACCAGGAGGTGCACTAGGCTAGGGAGCACTAGGATATCGAGAAATTAGGTCAATATCTTCACTTAAGGTTCCTCAATAAGAGGGTTAGGGTTTCATTTTTGCAGCAAAAACTGACTGCAACTGCAACTATAACTAAGCAAAATCCTCCCTATCTATCTTCCAGTGGTTAGACTGTTTGAAGATAGTGTGGGCCCATAACATGTTATAAATAATAGGTGTGCTTGTTTAACCATAGACAATATAGCAATATTGTCACCCAACCATAGGTCGAAGCCACCCCCAAGCACCTTAACTTTGACAGAGAGAATAATTTTGAAAGCAAACCCTAGGTCCAAAAGCCAATCAAGGTAGCATACCACTCTCCAGAGCTAGCATACCAAACAAAAATTCCAAACCATAACCAAGAGAAAGTCCAAGCCTAAAACTAAAATACTAGTTGCAGTAGCTGCAGCTACAACTACTCTCCATACTTGTGCACTTATCGAATTTCTGTAGTGCGCACTAGATTTCTGCAGTTGTGAGATGTGTGTGTCAAATGAGCTCTGGAGTCTTGTATTTATACTTCTCCTCCTTAGTTTTCTAGGCCCGACTTCTCATTCTTGAGGCTAAAAAGTCAATATTAAATATTTCCTTTAGTCGACTTGTCTTCTAGGGTTATGTCCAATGATTTAGGGTTTCTTCTTGCTTCCCAAAATATTCTATTCTTGTCAAGGTTACACGTGGAGGTTAATACCTCCCACAACTACCATAATATCAACATATATAAGTATTAAAACTATTGATTATAAGTTGTGACCCTCTAGAGATTCTACTAAAGACTAAAAGAATAGAAAATACTAGAAAAACCTATGTTACTATCGATTCCAGTGGTTTCAGTTCTGTGGAGGTCCAACTCCTTTATGGGTCTCATGTTGTTGTTCTTTTCCCAAGACACTGCCTTCATTGATGATTATAGGATCAATGCTAGTTCCTTGAGAATCAGGGGTGTTGGTGACATTAACCATGTTCTCATCCTTTTTAGCATTCCACTTCGTCACCTTGAAGCTAATCTCGAAGTCGATGTTGCAGAGAACAATGAACTTCACCTCCTACCATATGAGTCAATCTTGTCTCTCACTATTTATTGTCCTTGTCCTCTAATGATAGGGCAATCAATTCTTTTTCCAACCACTAAAACTCCATCACACGAAAGACCTTAGTGTCTCGCGTTCTAGTATGCCCAGTATCCCTTACCCACTCCTGAAACTACTTTTTTATTACTGCTTTCAGGTTCTTCTTGTTCCTTGACCTTATTTTGTCCTCCAACTTCTCTATCTTTTTTTGATTCATGGAAGGTATGCTTCAGAAGTGTATTTTCTTGGCATGTTCGACTCCCTTCCTTGCTCCATTGCCACCCGACTTGGTTCGATTCCTCCTCTGATCCTCGTGTGTATGAGCTCTCTTGCGTTTGGAGCCTCTCTTGCTTGACTTAGGCTAGTCAACATTATTTTGGTTACCCATCGTCATTGTAGACTCATACCCTAATCCTACAGGGATTTCCTCTTTGTGCCTCACATTGACATGGTGAGCAATCGTGGATACTCCCCCTGATTGTAGGTTTTCACCTCAACCTTTGGAGAATCGTCTTGCTTCTAGATGCCCCTTATCCTTTCCCACCACTGACAAGATTGTTGCCAGGCCTACCTGAGGAGGGAGAGCCCACAACCCAAGACTAAGGATCGACATCTAATCAATTGACCCCTCACTCTATTTCTTTATCAGACAACCTACCAGTATATGGAGGATCAAATTTTCCCCTAAAGAAGAGGTCCTATGGACCTTCACACATTGTAAATCACCCCCAACCCCAATCATTATCATAATTTTTGTTTCAATCATTGCTACAAGTGTTCTTCTTAGATGAAGTAACCTCTGTGTACTATCATCCTTAGAGAAATCAAGATTACAAATGCCCCAATCTTCCTCCCAAAATTTCCCTTTTCTTTGTATGGTCCACTCGTCCTGCCTACATCGTTCTTCATTATGATTAAAGGAGGGAGGGTGGTGTGATTCTTCCTGCCCCCCAACTACTCTATACTTGTCTTCCCCTCCAGACAATTGTTGTCAACGAGGGGAAATTAATGCACTAGGTGGCAATGGGGCTCCACGTGGGGAGTCGAAGCCCCACTTGTTTGTTAATGTTTAAGCCATTATTATAGTTCTTTGCATTTCAATAGATAACAATAGCATAATACAAGATCACTGAGAAATACACAATCACAAGAGACAGAACATTTATCCTGGGAACCCTCTAGGGGAAGAAAAACCAGCAAAACTTCCTTATTATAGATAGCCAATACAATGCCAAGAGATAACTCAAACTAAAATAGAATATCCTCTCCCAAAGATGCACCACTCTCTCTCCTTATTCTCTAACTTCAATTCTGAAACTTGTCTCTCAAATGAGCAAGTGAGTTGTGTGTAAGTGATGCGCTAGCATCCTTATTTATACAAGACTGGCACGTGTGAAGTGTCTCTTCACTGGTAGGGCCAACTTCTCTCACTGGGTGGTTATAACCACCTTTATTATATTTTTTGGGCCTCTTGATATATTATGGGGCCGACTTCTTCTTTTGCCTTTTACAATTACATTATGACCAATCCGCAAAAGGGGATTTAGTCCTTTTACAATAGCTGACATGATCAATCCACAATGGGGATTGATCCAATGAATAATATATCAAATAATAATAAGAATACACTTTGCAATTACATTATTTTAACACTCCCCCTTAACAAGAAGGGTATTCTTCAGTAGCATCATGCGATAGAGAGAGGCATTTATCATCAATAGCATCAAGTGGGTGAGAGGAAAACATCATCAATATCATCTTGGAACACTGACTAGTGTATCTATAAATCATCGAAATTTTTCTTCATCAGCAGCATCGTCATTCTCAAAGGAATGCAATCATCATTTGCATCAATATGTATTAGTATAAAACTGATACATCATCATCATCATCACAACACGAGGTTGGCTCATCATAATAATACTAGACTGGCATTATGTCACAGCTATCAAGCTGGAAGCACAGTTCTAGTTTCATATCATAGTCTTGCTTTACGTCACAGCAATAAAGCTGGAAGCAAGATACTCATCTTGCTTTATGTCACAACAATCAAGATGGAAGCAAGATACTATACTAGCTTTACATCATAGCTATCCAGCCAGAAGCACAATGCTAGTCTCATCTCATCGTCTTGCTTTATGTCACAGTTGTAAATCCAGAAGCAATATGCTCGTCCTACTTTACATCACAACCATCAGGTTGAAAGCAGGATACTAGACTAGCTTTACATCACAGCTATCTAGCCGAAAGCACAGTACTAGTCACATCACATCTTCTTGCTTTACATCACAACCATCAGGTCGGAAGCAAGGTACTCGTCCTGCTTTATGTCACAACCATCAGGTCAGAAGCAGGATACTAGACTGCCTTTACGTCGCAGCTATCTAGCCAGAAGCACAATACTAGTCACATCACATCATCTTTCTTTATGTCACAACCATTAGGTCAGAAGCAAGAGATGTCTCATCACATTAACTACTCCCCCTTTCGAGGAAGGTCCTTTCGGACTATACCAAGCTTATCTCGAAAGTGCTCAAACTTTACACGAGATAGAGGCTTGATCAACACATCAACAACCTGTTCATTCGTGCTAATGTACTGGAGATTTCAGGCTCCTTTCTACACCATGTCATGGATGTAATGATATCGGATCTCTATGTGCTTTGACCTGTCATGGAATAAAAGATTCTATGTCATCTTTATGCAGCTTTGGTTGTCACATAGGATCGTGGTTGCTTCCATTTCTAGGTCAAATAGACCGGTCAACAACTTTCGAAGCCATATAGCTTCGCAGCTGGCAGAACATGCAGCAATGTATTCTTCTTCCACTATGCTGAGAGCAATGATGGATTGCTTCCTACTCTGCCACAACATTGTAGCTAATCCCAAACTGAAACAACATCTTGAAGTGCTTTTCCTGTCAGAAACACTTCCTACCCAATATGCATCAGTATATCCACTCAATGTGAAATCATGATCTCCATCATAGCTGAGACCACAATCTATTGTACCCTTAAGGTACCTCATCACATGTTTTGCAGCGACTAGGTGAACATGTCTGGGTTCTACCAGAAACTGGCTCAAGGTGTTCACGAAAAAACAAATGTTTGGTCTGGTGTTCATCAAGTACATTAGCGATCCAATAATCTGTCTATACAGTGTGGCATCAATAAACTCTGACGAAGTGTCGACCAACAACTTCATGTTTGCTTCCATGGGTGTATTCATGGACTTGCACTCCAGCATGTTGAATCTCTTCAAGATTTCAACTGTATACTTCCCTTGGTTAAGGAAGATCCTCTCTGGACTCTACCATATCTCAAGACCTAAGAAATAATGCATTAGGACAAGGTCTTTCATTTCAAATTCTGAGGGAAATCTCTTCTTACATTCAGTGATGAGATTTTCTTCTTCAGTTAAGAATAAGTCATCCACATATAGTAGTAATATTACTGGCTCATTGTTGATGACCTTGAAGTAGAGGTTTGAGTTTGCTTTACTCTTGGTAAATCCTAAGCTCATCAAGAAACTTTCTATACGGCCATACCAAGCTCTAGGAGCTTGCTTCAATCCGTATAAGGCTTTCTTCAATCTCCAGACATGATACTTCTTGTCTTCAACCTCAAATACTTGAGGTTTCTCTATATACACTTCCTCTTTGATGACACCATTTAGGAAAGTTGTCTTCACGTCCATCTGGTGTAACTTCCACTTCATCTTAGCTGCAAGGGCTATGATGGTTCTGATCAAAGTGTATCTGGCTACAGGAGCAAATGTCTCTTCATATTCAATGCCTTCCTTTTGAGAAAAGCCACAAGCAACAAATCTTGCTTTATATTTCTCAATACTTCCATTAGTAGCATGTTATATTTTGAAGAGCCATTTGGAGGACACCACATCTTTACTCTTTGGTCTAGGAACTATTTTCCATACTTCGTTCTACATTATGGATTGGTATTCCTCTGTCATAGCATCTTCCCATTCTTTCCTCTGAATGGCTTCTTCAAAGAAGGTAGGCTCCTCCTCTAGAAGATCGCACATCAAAGTCGTATAGTTGGAGAATGGCTTTGGTATTTTCACCTGTCTCGTGGTTCCTTTGGGAACACCATACTTTTCTCCATCTTGAATAAGATCTCTAGCCCAAGCTGGCTTCCTTTTATGGAGGATCATCATCTAAGGAGGTTCTTGAACTTCTATCATGTCATGATCTTCTAGTAATTCCTCATCAGGGGAAGTTATGACTTCCCTCACTGATTCAGCAGCTCTGGGAACCTCCCTCATTGGTTCAGCAATCCTGGGGATTACGGGTTCCTCTTCATATACTTCTTCAAGATGGCATCTTCTTGATTTCTTAAGCGTTGCATCTTCATCAAAAGTCACATCCCTGCTAATCTCAATGTGACGGTGACCTGGTATATAGATCATGAAGGCCATGGAGACCTCATAGCATCCCA
>JASDQU011248311.1:0-10061 GCA_032191745.1 Picea mariana | reverse complement strand
AGCTTCCATCTGGTTGCAGCCAGAGAAACCAGGGTGGCAGGGTGGTGCAAGGGAGAACTCTTGTTCTCTGTTATACAGGTTGGTGCCTGTATGATTGGAAGTTGGTGCTTCCATCCAGTTGGTGCTGGAAACACTCAGGGAGTTGGTGCTTCCTTCTAGTTGGTGCTAGAGAAATTAGGGAGTTGGTGCTTCCTTCTAGTTGGTGCTAGAGAAACCAGAGAGTTGGTGCTTCCTTCTAGTGGGTGCTAGAGAAAATAGAGAGTAGGTGCTCTCAGCAAGTAGCAGCTTGCAAAACTGAGGTTGTAGACTCATTATGAGTTGGTGCTCATATGTATGATAATGTAAATAATGTAACTATTACTTATCATATAAAGAAAAAGAGGTTTTTACCCTGTATGGGTTTCCTCGGGAAATATTTGTCTCTGTGTTTCTCATATATGTGTGACTGATGCTGAATGTGCCATTGTTTATTTCCCTGCATTAATGTGATCATCATTCAGTGTTTCTGCAAAGAGTTTAAAAGAAGCATAATTGTTTAAGCACAGTAACAACTGATTCACCCCCCCTCTCAGTTGTCCAACACTTATCACTGGAAGGTAGATCATCGAGTGCACTAAGAATTGAATGTCATTGTTTGGTGGTTAGAACTGTGCCTTTTAAAGAAAAAGAGTGAAATTGTTTATGCAATCACGGGGATTTAATGTATGGAAAGTTGTAAGAGATAGATACAAGGAACCTGCCACTCCCCTAATAGACAAATATGAAAAAAATCTTAGTGGAAACAATTTGAAGGATAAAAATGATATTTTGAATGGCCTGGTTGCTTCAGTATATGTCAAGGTTATGCATTGTGATTCTGCAAAGGATATTTGGGACAAACGTCAAAATGTTTACGAAGGATATGCCAAAGTCAAAGGGGTCAAGCTTCAAACTTATAGATGTCAATTTGAAAAACTGAAAAATGAAGGAAGATGAAGATATTTTATCTTATTTTCAGTGAGTTGATGAAATAGTGAATGTTATTAAAGTCTTAGGAGAAGAAATTAAAGAAATAGTGATTGTTCAAAAGGTACTAAGGTCTCTTCCAATGAGATTTGATCGTAATATTTCATCCCTAGAAGAAAGAGAATATCTTGCTATGTTGAGCATGGATGAGCTACATGGGATACTTATAGCTTATGAAATGAGAATAGAATAGGATAATCCATCTAAGAAGGAAGGAACTTTCAAAGCATCCAAGAAGACAAGAAATAATAAGAAAAAGTCAAAGTCAAACTGCAGTTGTAGCAATTATTCAAATGAAGATGAAGAAATGAAAAACTTTGTAAGGAAGTTGAAGAGAGGAACTGGAAAGTACAAAGGTAATATTCCCTTAAAATGTTTTAATTGTGGTAAAATTTGTCATTTTTATGATAAATTCCCTTATGCTAAGAATTCATAAAGTGATGAAGAGTAATTTTCCAAGAAAGAAAATAAGATCCAAAAGGGAAACAAAAATGGAAATAAAAGAAAAGTCTTCAAGAAAATCCTCTACTCAAGAGAATATAATTCTTCATCTAATGAGGATGATGATAGTGACGGTGACTCAAAAAGAGTGTTTTTTATGGCATTGGAAACTCAATAAAATGATAAAGAAGAAGGTGACGTATATCTTGAAGTAGAACTAATCAATGCCTTAAGTGAGCTAAAGGGAGAAAGGAAGAAAAAAAAATCACTCAAGGAAGAATTGATCAAGCTAAATGAGGGTTCTCAAAATCCCAACAAAAACTATGAAGACATCCAACAGGTGATTATGAATCTAAAGGCCCAAATAGAAGAATCTAGAAGGATTAAAGAAACACTCAAAAACTAGTTGGAATAAAAGAAGAACATTCGGGAAATGAAGAAAAATAAAGAAGAAGAGTACATAAGAATTGCACCACCTAGAATATCTAGAACAAAGAATCAACAACTAGCAACGAAGATAATTCAAGAAGAATATTACAGAAAAGTTGCACCACTTAGAATATCTCCCACACTCAGGTACCCAACTATTTTTCTTGGTTTATTTTATTCATGTAACAATTTTAGGAACAAGGATATAAATTGTAGAGACTATTCTAAGAACAAAAGAAACTATGAAGGCTACTCTAGAAATAATTATCTCAGAAATCCTCATGAAGCGTACAACAAAAACTATACTAGTTTTGGCTCATTAAATAATGAATTAGAATACTACAAATGCAACAATTTTGGACACATGGCCAAACATTGCAGATTGAGTGTTCCTCCAAGGGAACCAAAGCAGGATTTCAACAGTCATGTAAAAGAACCATCAAGGATATGGAAAACGAAGCAAGATAAACTAAACATTGAAGAATGTTCGATTTCTCTTCAAGAACAAAGCAGAAAAAGTGATTTGTATGTTGGCAATGGTTGTTAAATCATATGGCATGTGATAAGGACAAGTTTGTAAATCTAAATAAAGAAAAAGATGGATCATTTTTGTTTGGAAAAGATAACTCAGCAAACAATATAGGAAAAGGCACAGTCAAGCTTGGAAGTAAAGATGTCATGGCAGAAAATGTCCTACTTGTCGAAAGTCAAATATGTGACCAGGGACACACACTTCTATTAGACACAAATAAATGTGAGATAAGGAAAGAAGAATAAGGCAAGTTGGTGGCAACAACAATAAGGAATCCAAACAACATATACATCTTAAATGATATCAGAAAGGAAAGATGTTTCTTGGGAAATGAAAATGAAAGTTGGCTTTGCACAGAAGAATGGGTCATATGAACTTTGACAATCTTGTCAAAATCAACAGAAAGGAAGTAGTAAGAGAAATGCCTAAAATTTCAAAACCAACCAATACTTTGTGCAAGAACTGTCTACATAGAAAGCAAACAAGAATTGAATTCATAACAAAGAAACACTCTACAACAAAACCATTGGATATTGTACACATTGATCTATGTGAACTAATGAGAACAAAAGGGCTAAATGGAAAACAATACCTCATGATACTTATTGAATATTATAGAAGAATGACCAAAGTCTGTTTTCTCAAGAAAAAGTCAGAGGCATTCAAATGTTTCAGGATATTCAAAGAGATGGTTGAAAACAAGACTAATTTGAAAATCAAGTGCTTAAGGTCAGATAATGGAGGTTATTTCACATCAAAATAATTCATGGACTTTTGTGAATAACATGGAATAAAAAGGAAATTCTTAGTAGCTAGGACACCTCAGCAAAATGGAGTCATTGAAAGGAAGAACATAACTGTATAGAAAATGGCCAGAGCCATGTTGAATGATATGTTTTGGGTACCATCAATACATGCATCTGTTCATATATTGAACAAAGGAATGCTTAGAAGTAACAATGACAATACTCCATATGAACTGTGGGAGGGAAGATAAAAGAACGTCAAGCACTTTAGAGTGTTTGGAAGAAAATGTTACATAAAAATATAATATAACAAGATTGAAAAATTTGAATCTCGAGTTGATAAAGGAACACTGGTTGGTTACTCAAGAAAAATAAAATCATACAAATGCTACAACCTAAGACTCAACAAAATAGTGGAAAGCATCAATGTAAAGATTGAAAAAACAAATGTGTTGAAGACCAGAGAAGAAAGCCAAAATTCAAAGAAGCGAGAAGCAGAAGAATAACTAAAGGAAGAATAAATAGAGGAAGAAGTAGAAGAACCTGAAGAGAAGTAACCAAAAGCAAAACAAGAAGAAACATGACACAATCAACAATATTTCTAAACACCTTCTAAAACACCTAACCATTAGGTTCAGAAGAATCATCAACTAGAACAAATTATTTGGGATAAAAATGCAGGAATAGAAACTTGAAGAAGAAAACAAGCACCAAAACACAAACATCTAGCACTACTATCCACAGTTGAACCAAGAAGCTTTGAGGAATCCAACAATGATGATCATTGGATTGAGGCCATGGAAGAATAACTGAATCAAATAGAGAAGAATGGAACATGGGAACTGGTTCCAATACCTAAGGACAAAAATGTGATTGGTACAAAATGGGTGTTTAGAAACAATCTACATGAAGATGGACAGGTAACCAGAAACAAGGAAAGGCTAGTATGCAAAGGATATGCTCAAGTTGAAGGAGTAGATTTTGAGAAAACTTTTTCTCTTGTTCCCATAATGGAAGAAATCATAATGATTTTAGCTTATGCATGCTCCAAAAGGATTAGAGTATATCATATGGATGTAAAATCAATGTTTCTTAATGTATAATTAGAATAATAGGTCTACATAGAAGATTCTAACATCCTGCTCTTGCACGCACTGAGAATACTTATTCTTTGAAGACACTTGCGTGCAAGTGATCCATGTTATTATAGTATTGGTTGTTTTGATTATGATTATGAGATATTGTGGATTTGATAATATGTTATTTTGTTGTATTTACATAGATAGGTGTTATTGATTGGGTTCTCCTAAGTGTGCAGGACTCTATACATTGAGGATGAAAAGGCATCGATGAAATCCCTTGGACTCTGGATCGAGTTAGGGAGTGAATTGTTAGGGTTTGAATGTTGTTGATGTGACATATGTACATATGATTAGATGTTATGATGATTTATTATTATTGCTAACATGATTCATTGATGGATGCAGGCTAATGATAGCTTGCTGACCAGACTCACATTTGGAGTAGAGGGGTCACGCACGACAACTAGAGATATTGAGGGAGAGGTGTAGCAGCAACCCTACCACAGCCTACTAGAAATCTTGCCATGGCTCAAACTGTAGGTTAACGATTACCTAGTTCAAGAAGACCCATGTTGTCGTGAGGGAAGACTGTGACAGTCGCTCATAATGATTATAAGGGAGGGGCCTTATTCCTTAGAGACCCTTAGTCTCCCACAAGATCACCTAGTGGAGTATTGACTCTAGGGGTTTGACGTCTACCAAATACATTCAAGAGGCAAGTGGCACCCTTGGAGCACGTAGTGCATCTTGAAGGGCATGTTGTACAAATAAAATGGAAAGAGGCGAGCGGTACCCTTGGAGCATGTAGTGTGTCTTGAAGGGCACGTCGCGCAAATAAAATGGAAAGAGGCGAGTGGCACCCTTGGAGCACGTAGTGCGTCCTGAAGGGCATGTCACGATTTTAACTATGATAAGTTAATAAAATTAGTTCCTAGAAAACTATTCCCCCCTTAGAACCTGGTCGGCCCTAAAATAGATGATGGTATGAGTAAAGTTTAATAATTAAAAGTTCCCTTAAAAAATTTCGCCCCGCCTAAGGAAATTAAAACCTAGGTCTAAGTAGAACATATGGTTAAAGAAAAAAAAAAAAAAACATGTAACAAGAAGGGGAGTAAGAAATTCAAACTTAATTATTAAATTAAAAATTATAATGAAGGATTAAATTTATTAAAAGGGTAAATGGTTGTTTTGTCTACACTTGCTAAATTGATTTTTAGTTAAAAAGGAAAAAGGGGGAAACTTAAAAGAAAAATGAAACTTAAGGAAAAAGAGAAACTTAAAGAAAAGGGGAAACTTAAATAAAAAGATGAATGTCTAACTTAGTAAGGAATCTAGCCTTTGGAACTTTCTATTTATGAACTCAACTAGGAATTAAGTAAGGCGTAAGTCATTTAAGAATTGTAAGGGAATTTTGGGACACCGAGGAGTGTTTTGAGGAATGCTTTTAGGTGGGTGAGGGAAATAGACAAAATTAATTAATTAATTTATTTTCTGGTGCAACTAGGGTATCGGGTGACAAGTGTGTGGGGGAGGTTTTTCCTAATTAAATAAATGAAAAAGGAATCTAATGAGAATTTTTGGAAACTAATTACTTGAAAACCCTATAAAAGGATGGCGGGGGAGGAGTATGGAACACATCTGGTTTGTGTAACATTACGCTGCTGAAATTTTATCTTGAATGAACTTTATCTTGCAGGAGTTGGGATACCCAGCTTGGGTAACGAGTGGTTTCTCAACCTTCTGAGGCAAGTTGGGTGCTATCATTCTCTGGTTTTGTGTGTGTGGCCCCTTTGCAACTCGGGGGGCTTAGGGGGAAGAAGAGTACCCCTAGAGTTGGATGGGAGGTACTAGTGAGGTCACATCATTTGCCAAGAGGGATTTGGTCAGAGTGCGCATGGGACAGTGACTTCAGAGCATTCTCATTTGGCTAAGGTACACCTATTAAAGTTGTTACTTGCAATGAATTTAAATTACACTTGTTTATTTTACTGCACCCGGATGAACATTTCCTTGCACATGTTTTTCTATGGTAAGTGTAATCCCCTTATTGCTTGATTCATTCAGTAAGAACCCTCGCTATCCACAGTATCCTTTATTTCTAAGTTATTGTCTATTTGTGCATGGCTAAGAATGAGCCCCTGAATCAAAACCTTGCCTGCACTCTTGTATCTCCTGCCTGTGTTTTTTTTACTCCTTGATTGCACTTTTATTTCATTACTTGCTTCTCCACGAAGAAGATATGGATGTAGATTTTGTTTTTATCCTCTGTTCCTTGATCCTTTAAGTTATTAGTCTGTGCCTGAGTAGTCGACCATAAGCCGAATCAATTATCTTTCACTCCAGTATTAAATATTTAGATTCTAATGCCTTTCTTTCCTATGCATGGATAATAAATGTATGATCATTTCTCTGCCCTGCGAGGAGTTCTCTTCTGAGTGTTTATTCCCTCCTTAGCCTCTATGATTATTTTGTTTCTTCTCTGCAACTTCGTGCTTCCAACCGGCAATTGGGGTGTCACTTCTGGTTGTCTAAACTGTTTTATTTCTCAGCATGTTTTTTTTCCATTGATTGTCCAGCGAGTTCACTTCTATGAACAACAAGGTCACCCTTCAATGCTCTGTGTTTATTGTTTACCATACTTTCAGAAGATTTGTGGTTGATAGCCTAACGAATTCACTTCTAAGCATAGCAAAGCCACCCCTCAAAGCTCAGATTTATGGTTCTCTGCATTTTTTTTAATTTATCCCAGCAAATAGCATTAATAATCTATGCATTTTCTCCATGATTTGTACATGTTTCTCTGCATTTTTGGGAATGATTATCTCTGCATTTTTGGGAATGATTATCTTTGTGTTTTGAATGATTCATTTTTGACTGATTAATCTTGTGTTTTCTTTGTGAATGATTATCTTTGTGTTTTGAATGATTAATCTCTGAAGGATTAATCTTTGTTTCCGTGGCTCCTTGTAAAAGGGGAAAAATCATTTTTTTTTTCTTTCCCAGTGAATTTGGGTGACTCGTACCAACCTTATATCCATTCTCCTTTCCTCAGAAAAATTCAAGCTATCAACAATGAATTACTTGGCGATTTTCCCAGCAAAGGTAATGCCCCTGGGTGATTTTCTTGGTGTTTTACACAGCGATTTCACCTAGTGTTTACACATCCTTTTCACCCAATTTTTACACCACCTTTTACCCCGTATTTACCTAGCGATATCCACAGATTTATCAATAGTTTTATCAATAAATAGACTTGTTAATGAACAGTGATATTGATTGTTGAAAGAAAATATGATAGACATCATTTTTATATGTGAATGACAGTGTTTTAATATGTGAATGACAGTGTTGTGATTTTTTATGTGTATGACCACATTTTTATCTAATATATGATAGACAACAAATTTATGACTGTGTATGACAGCGAATTTATGACTATGTGTGATTGTGTTGTAATTGTTCTTGTGTATGACAACGATTTTTAATAATAATGAATGACAGACAACGATCTTGTATATATTTTTGACAACGATTTTATTTCTGGACAGTTATTTTAAATGGACAGATAATTTGATGTGGAAGTTCTTTTGTTAATCCAAAAGAAAACCCTTGTATTCATGTTCTTAATATATTAATTTACCTGTTTATGATGGTAGACATTATTTAGCTTAACAAAATGTAAGTACTAATTCCTTATATTACTATAACTAAGCTAGATTTCTAATAACATTCTATGATATAGATAATTAAAATAGAATATCCATGCACATGAATTTTTATATATTATTCAAATTATTTATGTTTTACAGTGTGAGACTCCTTCAGTGGCACACGCCCTAGGCATCACAAGTTTTAAGCTGGGCAAGAACAAAATAAATAGTGTCAGGACACCTTCAACTAACACGCATTGGGTAAATGTGAGTTGTTGAATGAGAGTGAATCAACCAAAAAAACCAAGGATGGGTCTCACACGACTAGGTGTTCTCAGGTTATGTTGAGTGAGATCCAATCAAACACGACAGGCCTCCTCTCTCCCATGCACGGGTTGTCACAAAAGATGTGTAAAAGGGAAAATAACTCAGGGCTTCTCCTCTCTACACACAATGAAGGAAAGCGATTAAAACAAGACTGGACTCTCCCACTTTTTGGTCACGAGTCACACTTAAAACTGCAAGGGTGCACAACTCCAACTCAGAGAAGGAGGTCGATTCATGGGAGGGCATCCCCACCAGTTCGCATGGAAGGAAACCACAAAATCATAGAGTCCCAACGCTCTTATTTCAGTTTTGGAAGGGCAGGGAAGGAGATGCAACTCCTTGCAATTAGTCAACAAGAGCCTTAGTTTTACTACCATTTCATTGCATGTATAATATGATATTACAAGAGAATGACTATTAAGGTAGGGATTTTGTTGATCAAGAACCTTCGGTTAAAGATTTCCCAATGGAAGGGTCAAACAACAACACAATGACTGGAGAAAAAAATTCAAATAAGACAAGGATGAGTTAAGGAGGATACCATCTGGAAGGAGGGGTTTTGATACAACCGATACTTGATAAACATAAATTCTCCATGAATCCTAAAGGAAACCTACACTCATACAAGAATTTGAAAAGAACACCAATTCCATCACTAACGCTACAGATCATCCAAGGTGTGTGTTGTGTGTGTGTGTGTGTGTGTGTGTGTGTGTGTGTATCCAGAATAGTTTTGCACGCACTTATATCATATTACCATGATTAAACAAGATTTACAAGGCAATCTGATACAATCACTGCAACAATACATTTACGAAGAAAACTCAGCGCAATGAATTTTTATCTGAAACCATAGGCATACAAGAATAAAATTAAATTTCAATACGATTGACATCTTAAACAAGAATATTGTAATCCGACGTTGTATTTTTTATTTTCTTTGGTTTTCGACGATCCTACTTTCTCCTGCCTGCTAATCGTTGAGACCTCACTGGTACCTCCCAACCAACGCTAGGGGTACTCTTCTTCCCCCTAAGCCCCTCGAGCTGCAAAGGGGCCATGCACACAAACCAGGGAAAGCTAGCTACCATGTCACCTCGCAAGGTTGAGCTACCACTCTCTATTCGAGCTAGGTATCCCAACTCCCACAAGAAAAATCAGTCAAGATAAATAAAAAAATTCCAGCAGCATAACCTTACGCATATCAGACGTGATCCATTCCCCTCCGCTACCATCTCTTTCATAGAGTTCTCTTAGTGACTAGTTTCCAAAATGCACATTAATTTATTTTTATTAAATTTTTATTAGGAATATTCTCCTCCATACACTTGTCACATGATCCCTTATTCACACCAGAAATTCATTTAATTAATTAAATTATTTTTCCTATTTCCCTCACCCACCTAAAAGCATTCCTAAAAACGCTCCTCAATGTCCCTTTATTCCCTCACATTCCCTTAATGACTGACACCTTTCTTAAATATTAGTTGAGTTCGAATTTGGAAATTTCTCTAGACTAGATTCCCTTCTATGTTCCACATTCCTTTTGTATTTAAGTTTCCCCTTTTTGTTCTAAGTTCTAAATTAACAAGTTTTGCACATAGCCAACAATTATTATTTTTTTGATAAATTATTCCTCCTTTATTTTTTAAATTTAATTTGTCTTCATCCCTGTTATCCACATTTTTGGTTATCGAGGTGATGACATGATAATGACAGGGTGATGGAAGATCTAACTCTTCATTTAGATCATTTTCATGAAGAAAGTTACACTTGTCATTTTCTCAAAATCACATTTTTGGAAATAGTACGCAGGCTACATATATACTATCCTGCGGAAATACTTGAT
>JASDQU011248309.1:29531-44380 GCA_032191745.1 Picea mariana | reverse complement strand
TAGGGGGTGTTCTCTGAGGTTTTAAATGTTTTTTTTTTTGGGTGACTCCTTTTGTGTAGCTTTTGAACAAGTGAAATATGTTCCATTCTTCTTGTCAATTGAACTTTTGGGACTCTTAGGAGATGACGAAGTTAATGTAGGGGATATAGAAATATCTCTATGTAGTTTTGATGGGATCAATACATTTTTTTTCAAATGAAAATTTCCCATTATATTAAACATAATATAATATGTTTACAATGTCTTTTCCTTACTAACAGAGAAAGAGTTTCTATATCCAGTCATAGAGTGGTAGTCATCTCGAATAAGTGAAAAAGGAGTGTCTCTTCATACCTATATTTCAGGCTAGAAGTTACAAAAAGATCAAAAGTCTATTACTGTCTGAGCATCAACTTAATACATATGGAGGAAATAATCACAAAAAACCTCAAATACTATGTCCTTCTTGGGCCAGTTAAAGAGAAATGTATTGTGTTGGGCTCTTGTGGCCTTCCACCCATAGAGTGTACGTGAGCTTCCCTCAGATGTTGAAGAAGGCCAGTTTCAATTAATAGTCTGCTTCTTGATCCATCTCCTTGTAAATGTGCTAAAAAGTAATGGATCTGAAATGTGTGCATATTTCTACAATTCTTTCTTTCCATGCTTCAAGACTTGCAACTCTGAGTTCACCATCCATCTTTAGCCATTCAATGACTATATTTGAGTCACCCATGATATGAATATCAAAAACTGATAGTCTTTCTACAAGTACTAAGGTAGACCATGCACCCAGGAGCTCAACTCTTGTGTTGGAACCGCATCCACAATTCAATGTCCATCTGTATTCATTTGAGGCATTTATCTTAATGATACCCCCGACCCCACATTTGTTTCCATTGTTCTGGGATTCCCCATCGAACCATGCTATTGGTTTATCAACTGGAGGAGAAAGGCCCAAATTCTGAGGTTTTCTTTCTTTATGTGTTTTCCAGAGATGTTCCAATGCACATCGAGAAGGGTGGACTACGATGTGTACCGAGGGACAAGATCCTTCAAAAATTGCTATATTCCTATATACCAATATGTACCAACAAACAAAAGATGGAAGGGAAGTCAAACTTTGATTCTGCGCATTCCAGTTTTTGAAGGAATCAGCCACTGAGACACCATTCCATCCATTTTCCAAATTCATGGTGTTTTTAAGCTCCATCCAAACTGTCCTAGTAAAAACACAATTAAAAAAAATATGTTTAGTGGATTCACCATAGATTTTACACAGACAACAGATGCCTGGACCATTCCAGCCACGTTTTTGAAGATTTTTCTAGGATATAACTTTTCTTCTACTAATAACCAGTTAAATAATTTTATCTTCATTGGGAAATCCCAATTCCATGGCTGCTTCCTCCAACCTTCTTGTTTTTTTTCCAAGAGTAGATTCGATAGAGCTTCATAAATGTTCCTCACTGAGATGACACCTGGAAAATATCCTCCTGTCCAGATTAGTTCGTCTGGCTTGTTGGTTAAGGATATGACCGATTCCGCCAAAAGTGTTGATCTATAGCGATCCCATTCTTCAACAAGTATAATCGGCAGGTCCATATCTTTACTACATAACCAACTCTTTCATGTTTCTACCCCAATGGACTAGGTTTTTGCTTGATATAAGAAGTAAATTCCTTTTTGATTTAGCCTTCCCACTAACTCATTAGATAAAATGGAATCATGTCCTAAGCCTAGGATCGTGTCTTTGTCGATTATGATTGAGTGACCTATGTCGGGTTTCCAGGCCAGCCATCACAGAATGATGGGTAAGGTATTACATAAATTTTTCCATGTTTGGGATCCATTTTAGTGGAGCGGATCAACTGAACGGAGCCACGTCCAAACTGGAAAATGTGGGAAATATTTGTCTTTAAGAACACTTTTCCAAATCCCCGTCTTCATAATGGCTCTTCACATAGTGTTTGTTGCCAAGGATCTATTGAACATAAATATGTTACGAAGCCCCCATCCACCATATGATTTGGGTCTGGCAATCGACATTCAACTGCACATATGGTACTTCTTCTTGTTTTTTACACCTGACCACAAGAAAGCAAAACAAATCTTATAGATAGTATTAAGAATAGAAATTGGAACGTGCGCCAGTGCTAACCAGTATACTAGTTGAATCTCTAGGACAACCTTAAGAAGCACTATATGACCACCCAATGAAAACAACTTATTACCCAATTCTTTATCCGAGCCTCGAATTTATCGATTAACCAATTCCAATCTGTAGCTTTGTAGTTATCAAGTTAAAAAACAAAAACAAATAATGAAAACCAAGATCCAAGTCTTTACTCAGGAAGGTAAAAACATCCTTAATAACATTAAGTGTATCATTGTTGACACCAGAATGAATAATAACTGACTTTTGAGCATTAATGATCATCCGCAACGCCTTGCAAAAGTCCTGAAGAATACCTTGTATAACCTTCCACTCAGAAAGAGAAGATCCAGACAAAATCAGAATGTCATCTACAAAGAGTAGATGTAGAATATTTAGCATCATGGAGACCTTTAAACCAGTAATGAAACCTTCTTCTTTTTCCTTTTTGAGAGCCAGGTTGAGACCTTCCATCATCAAAATGAAGAGGAGGGGCGACATCGGACAACCTTGTCAGAGGCCTTTTTTGCAATTAAAAAAATTTGTGGGCTCACTGTTAATCAGAACAACGTAGTTGGTGGAAGAGACACATGCCATTATCCAGTTTGTGGTTGGGATCCCAAATCCACTTTGTAGAAAAATTAATCTCAGATAATCCTAATCTGTGCAGTCATAGGCTTTCTTCAAATCCAGTTTCAGAATGATGGATTACAATTTCTTACTTTTGATGATATGTAAACATTCTTGAGCAGTCTCGATGGCATCAAGTATTTGTCTTCTTTTGAGGAATTCCAATTTCTCCATATGTAAAGCTCTGGATAAAATCAGTCTTAATCTTTTAGCAATCACCTTGGCAATGATCTTATAGCATAAGCTGCAAAGAGTTATCGGCCTATAATCCAAAAACCCAGTTGGTTTATTTCCTTTCGAGATCAGAGCAGTATAAGTAGAGTTTATCGAGTTTATTACCTTCCCTCTAACCCTGGAGTCCTCCACACAGTCCAACAGATCCTGAACAACAAGTTCAAAGAAGCATAAGAATAACTCTGTTGTCCAACCATCAAGTCTGGGGCTTTTTTCCTTTGCAAAACTTCTCAGGATTCCTAGAAGTTCCTCTTTTGTAGCATCTTGTTCCAAAAGTCTTTTTTCTTCATCACTAACAATGGTCAGGAAGAGTCAAACAGAGTTTAATTGATTAATAATAGACGTATGACCTGAGTCATGGTAGAAGGATTTATAAAACTTTTTTTCTTCCTTCTTAATTACTTCCTATCCAGAAAGAGTAGCACCATAATCGTCCTACGCCTCCCAAATGAATTTTTTATTTCACCTATAACTCACGAAATAATGGAATAATTTCTTGTTCTTGTCGTCGCTTTTGATCCAGATTGCATGAATTTTCTGGCGCCATTGTTCTTCATCTTCCAACAAAAGGATTTTCCTTTCTTTTTCAAGATTATACACCGATTGATCAAAATTTCCATCAGTAGTGACTTTAAACATATGTTTGTATTTAATAGTCAATGTCTCTTCTATCTCTCATAGATCCTTTGTGTCTCTAAGATGTCCTTTGCCCAGATTTTAACACAACATTTTAACTTTGACAGCTTTTCCATGAGTCTCCTTGAGCATCTAAAATGTTAGTCAAATCAGGATCCTGCCAGACATCCTTTAACAAAGTAGTGAAGCTTTCCTCTCCTAACCATTATGGATTGAATTTGAAAGGGTAAGAAACTTTTGGGAAACCCTGTCCGAGTTCAAGGCAAATCGGAGTGTGATCCAATAGAAAGGGAAATTGGACCCATGACCTGTATCTTTGAGTTGTTTCTAAAAACTCCTCTGCAATATAAAACCTGTCCAGTCTCTTTGAGATACTTTCTACTCCAGCTCAATCGTTTTTCCAGGTTGGCAATGTCTCTGTTGGAATCACATCAATGAGTGAATGCTTATGAAAAAGTTACTTAAAGTAGCTAGATAAGGGATCACAGGTTGATTTCTGCTCCCAAATCTTCGCCGATGAAGTTGTTAGATTTAAATCCCCTGCTAAAATCAATTTTGTTTGTGCTAACAACCCCGAGGCCTCCACCGAAGCCAAAAATTCCTTCATATTCTAACATGGTCCGTAGATGTTCAGAATCGAAATCTTTCTTTTGTCCTCAATGGAGTGCCCTACCAAAAGTATACCACCAATAACTAGAAAAGGATCAAAAGTGAAAAATTTTGGATCCCAAGAGGAAAGTAAGCCTCCAGATGTCCCCACTGCACTCACAATGCAAGTTAGC
The DNA here is from genome assembly GCA_032191745.1 of Picea mariana. NCBI lineage: Eukaryota > Viridiplantae > Streptophyta > Pinopsida > Pinales > Pinaceae > Picea > Picea mariana. The sequence continues at coordinate 39,967 of JASDQU011248309.1, read as the reverse complement.
CAGTCGGGTCTTAACTTAAGGATGAAGGATCTTTCCTTGTCCGTCGATACCAAAGTCTCATGTAATAAAATGATACTTGGGGAAGTAATATGTAATAGTCTTCTCAAGGAGTTTTGTTTCAAGGGTTCCCCCACCCCTCTAACATTTAGGGAGACAATAATCATATCTTATCCCTTGCTAGGGCTTTTAATCCTCTAAGCGCCCCAAGATCAGAAGTAGTTGTTTCCATAGGCAAAGGGTTTAAAGTAGCTCCTGCCTTCCTACGAGCACTACGCATTTTTAAAGGAGAGACTTTGAACCCCAAGCTCGTCGACCATGTAGTGTCTACTAAAGAAGAGCTCAACATCCCTTGGCATTCAAAAGTATAGCCAATAGTTTCCTTCCTTACCACCGATGATGTTTAAGAAAAAATGGGAAGCGGTAAAGGTCTTTTGAGCCTTTGCCCGGATGGAAAAAGATCAGTGAGAAGATTGTCTAAATCACTATCACTAAGTTTGGACTCTGTATAACCTGGAGAAAGGGTAGAATCCACTGAAGGAATGACTAAGGAAGGTTTCTTGGTCTTCTCTACAAAGGGGTCTAACTCAGAAGGAATCTTGGCTGAGTCACATACAGGTCGAGAATCAAAAGAATTTTCATAAGGTTCGCTAGTGCTAGAAGACAAAAAATAGGAATGAGTAGTATTCAAGTGATGACGCTCCCATAAAGACAACGAAAATTAGAGCTTTTAGAAAAAGAGTCTTAAATTACCCGTAAATGAAGTGTCATCGGTTGGAGAACTTTCAAGATCATTTAAACCTAGGCAAGAAATGGGAGTATCTTTTTCCTCCAAAGGTGTCACTATATCACCTGAAGTATCCATTGCTTCCTCCTCATCTAGCAAGGATCCAAAGATACATGTGAAATCCTTCCGAAGGTGCCCAGTCTTTCTGCAGAGTGTACAATGAAAAGGAAACCCCAAGTAGTCTAGGCACTGGGAAAATAGAAGACCATGCCATTCTATCTCCAAAACGTCCAAGAGACCTCCATGGATTTCATTTTCAACTAAAACTTTTTCCATTTTCTTATTCAGGGAGAAGAGGTCCTCTTCCTCAATTTTTAGGAAACACCCTAAGGAATTCTTGACCACTTCCATGGGTTTTCTATTCCACATATGAAGTGGAAAACTCGGGAGGAGCACCCAGATGTGTCTGTAACTGAAATATTCAGTAGAAGGATTAAACGTAAACACCACCGCTTTAGCATCTGCCACCGTCAAAACTCCAAAAGGTGTTCGGAACCTTCTCAGAATCTTGTGGGTTTTTAAAGATAAATCCAAACCATCCTCTAGGCAATGAGAGCAGCTCAGGACAGTAACCCAAAAATGGTAACTCGTTTATCTTCACCTAGTCCTCCAAAACAGATGTACACCTTGACCTATAGGCTATTCTACCCACCAGGGCACAAAGCGAAAGTGTGCACAACTCCTCTAAGCCGATTTCCATCCCAAGAACTAAACTTTGATTTATTTTTTTCTGGCTTCCAAAATTTTACGGAGCGAGAGAAGGGTTTTGTTTTGTGGGTTCTCTGCCTGTCCTAATCCTCTACAATCCTTTGTGAAGATACAAACTCACTTTCAGTACCCAAATCTTGACTGTAAGGACCTCGGGCTTGTACCTCTGGTTGGGGAGTTAGTGGGGCCTCTAAAACTATAGCCATAGAGTCAAGCACAGTGTCTTATAGTTTGGTAGAGCTATGCTTATGCCCATATTCACTCAGGGAAGTAAAGAAAGGTTCTCCCACAATCACGTCTACTTTATTACAAGGCTAGGGGTGATGTAAATTGTTATTAACTGCTTTGCGCTCATCCAACGAGGAAAATAAAACCTCCTACTCCCAATGCACCTCGCCAGCCGCACTAATAAGTGCGCTGACATCATGGTCCATTTTGGAAGACACTTGGAAGCTCCAGTAGCTCCAGAGAGTGTAACAAATAACTCCAAATTCCCAGCCAGTCTTGTTAGAGGTGTTGAGAAACGTGAGGTAAAGCATCTTAAACAAAGGAGAGGTGACAAAAAGAAGAAATTTGAGGACTGTTCATAACTGTTGTTCCGTAACTACTTTTTTCAACCCAACTACCTCCAGAGATGCAGAAAACCTACCTTAAAAACAAAAGACCTATGACTAATACCAAGACTGAGACACTAACCTATAGCTCAGAGGACATCTAGATGATACCTACCGATAAACCTCCATGGAAGTCAAAGCCTCTGCATCTCAAAATTTGAAATTGCCCTTCTCGCCCACCATCAACGCGAGTTCAAAACTCAATCCCGATCATCACATGAAATCCAAAGGATCATCTACATAATAAAATGTTAAGAGGAAAACTTATATTTCTATAACAATATTATGTTAAATTTTCCGTGAAAAAAATATCATATTATTATTATATTACCATTTCATGTCACTACTATTATGATTAAAAGTATTATGGTAAACTTTTTTTCACATAATCACATTAATTTATTCTTCAAATAACATATCACATTCAAAATCTTGTTTTTTAAATATTTAAAAGTACTATAATAAAATTTATTTTCATATCATCAATTTTATCCTTCAATTTTTTTTCCCACATTTAAAAAAAAAACCTTGTAAATATTTTAATGTATTATCATAAACCTTATGTTCATATCATCAAATTATCTTATCCTTAAAAACATTTACCACATTTAAAAACACATTTTCAAATTATTATTATTATTATTAAATAATGTTACCATAAATCTATTTTTAAATTATCACTTTTTCTTATTATTCAAAAAAATCAATCATATCAATATATTTTATTTTTAAATCACCACATTATCTTATTATTCAAAAAAATAATCATATCAATATATTTTCTTGATCATCATATTACTTTATCATTGAAAAAACATTGCATTATTATTATTACACATTATTACATCATTAATAAATATTACCATAAAATTTATTTGTAAATCACCACATTATCTTATCATTCAAAAAAAATATCATATCATTCAAAACACTTTACTATAATTATTTTTTTTAAATCATCATATTACCATAACATTCCAAAAAACATTACATTGTATTGTTATTTTTTTTTGTTTGTTAATTGGTCCGAACCTTCTTGGCATCGGGATTAACCTTTGGCTTGAGAAACCGCGACTCAGGGGCATCTAAGCCGTCAAAATCACCAGGGGATCGCACCCGGCCTGAGCCACACCAACCCTTAACATGGTTGGATTTTTTGTCCCCACAGGTTTTGAACTGGTGACTTTTCAACATGGAGTGGCTTAACAACACACTTCGTCACCGGCTGTCCTACACCTCGGGGACTACATTGTATTGTTATTATTACCACACATTTATTTGCATTTATATCATTAATAAATATTACCATAAAATTTATTTGTACATCACCACATTATCTTATCATTCAAATAAATTACTATATCATTCAAAACACTTTACTATAAATTTCATCTTTAAATCATCATATTACCATAACATTCAAAAAAACATTGCATTATTATTATTATTATTTTTTGACAAGAACGATTAATGGATTTTAATTAAGAAAGGCAGTGGAAAAGCCACTGGTTCTGTTACAACTTTGGTGAGCCACGCTCTACTAGTCGAATATAGTTCTGGAGGCTATACTAACCTTCCAGGGGTGGCAAGTTTTACAAATTTATTTACAGCAGAGGCTTCTATACAAAATTCCATCCTTGCTGAGAAATTGCAGAACTCCCTTATGTGACTTGAAATGTTGATTTACTTCTCAGGATCTCGCTTCCATTCATTGTTTAGCTGAGCCATTTTTTCCTCCAGCTAGGTGATTCTGGTCTTGAATTCTTCTTAGGGTCCTTGAGTTATTTATGGAGTTTGTCGAGCTCCACAGTGATCTCAAATTTTGTGGTGGTAATGTCCCCTTCCAGCGTCTCCAATCTTCTTCCTACGTCTATGTCTAGATTTTGAAGAAATTCCACCTGGTAGTTCAACATTTGCGTTAAATTTTCTAGAGCGACGTCCATTGCATTCAGCCTTTCTTCTGTGCTTAGCTTGCTTCCTGAGCTGGAAGCCATCTTCGACAACTTCTTCTCTTCTCCTTGTGACCTACTGTTGTGCTCGATCCTCTCGTAGCTGGACCGAATTCCTTCTTGGTTGTCTCTGCGTGAGGTTGGTATGGAGGACTAAGTTCCTTTCCCCAATTTAAGCTCAGTCTCCTCCCAAATCAAATCCCCTAAACGATTCGCATGATCTGAAGGGGATGGGCGACCTGCTGCTCTGTCTCCTCCCCAGAGAAAATCAATGATTGAATGATGCACTGGGTTGTACCTTCTGTCCACTTGCGTTGTTCTGTAGCGCCTTTGTCCTGTTGCGCTTTGGATTTTATCAAATCCTTCTTTCATGCTGCCTTTCCCTTTCCAGCTCATGACTTTAATTTTTTTATGGGATATCTCCCTAGAGTCATGGCAGATCCACTGTGGACATTGTTCCATTAAGTTGCATGGTTCCAACAATCAAGAGGACTCCTTTATTGGCCTTGGCGTCTACTTGCTCGTTTAGGTTTCATAAGACATGGTAAAGCTTATAATACCAAAAATTCCCAAGGAGGAGTTGTATTTTCTCCAAGAGGTTATTGAGTTTTTCATTTTTGAGTTTGCTTTGGTGGATTAAGGCTTTGATTACTATCCAAGAGTCCCCAATTATTACCATATATTGAACGTGATGACTGATTTCTTGAATGAGCCCTTGCCAGAGGGCTAGGGCTTTTGCTCCATTGTTAGTTTCATTTCCGAGCCCCCAGGAGAAGCTTAGCTTCATTGATCTGGTGGGGCTTTCTAGAATCCCTCCTCCCCCTGCTAAGCCCGGGTTCCCTTGGGAGGCCCCATCAAAAGACAAAATATGTTTCTTTACCTTTGTCTTCTAGTCTTCAAAATCTTGTTTCTCCTTTCGTATTTCCCAGGCTTCTTGGCCAGAGTTGTTGTCCTTTTTTCCCCCCTAGTCTTGAATTTTAAACTGAGCCAACTATTGTTCCTCTTCCAACTCTATCACTCTAGAATTCTTTGTTTGGCAGAAGTAGGGAGCGCTTTCGCCAAAATAGGCCTGTATCTTGGTTGCATATTGGGTTGGAATTCTTTTGAGTTCCCTGAAAAGTCTATTGTTTCGCTCCAGCCATATTTTCCATAGGATGAATTTGGGGAGGACTCTCCACAAAGTGGAGATTTGTCCTTTTTTCTCAGTCTAGAAAGGGCAGAAGGAATCCCAATTTTGGAGAAGATTGCTCGTATCTTGGGGTATGACGATGGCACTTTACAGTCCCAGAGCCAACTTCCATACTTCTTTGGAGTAGGAATAGTTTAGTAGAAGATGGTCTGTGGTTTCTTCTACTTGAAGGCAGAGCGGGCATCTATTGGGGCCTTCCCACCCCGTTCTTATTAGGTTTTCTCCCATTAGAATGCTTCTGTGAACCAGATTCCAAATAAACATGTCAATATTTGGGATGGACTTGGAGGTCTAAATTGCTTTCCAAATTGTTGGGTTTGGAGGGACATTGGGGTGGGCGTTTGTGAGTTGGTACCCTGCTACAGTGGTGTATGTCCCTGAGCTCGTTCCCCAACCCCATTTGTCTTTTCCCATTTTTTTGAGTGGGTATTTCCCTTGGAGGTAGAGCTTCAAGCCGTCCTAGTCCTCTTCTAAATCAAGGGGGTTGTTAGCAATTCCCCACCTTAGCCACATCTTGTGCTCATTGTTCCATCGAATTGAGATGTCCCAAAGAGTGTTTAAATTTTGAGTGACCATCCATTCTTTGAGTCGATCCAGATCATGTCTCAACCCAAGGGGAGGATCTCCCATGATTGAGTCCTTCCAAATGTTGATTTTTTTCCCATTGCCTGGCACCCAAGTGAGATGAGGTCTGAAATGGGGCATAGTCTTCTGACAGAGCGAGAATATTGGGGAGCCTCTTTTCTCCAGAATTAGGTGCTCTATACATCTTTTCCTTGGACCCCTAAAGTACTTTTTCCATAGTGCTTTTTTACTCCACATTGGCTTCCTGGTGGTTAGGTTCCAAAGCATCTTTTCCCCTAGCGCCAGATTTTGAACATGTGCATTTTTGAAGTTGAGACCGCCTTCTAGGATTGGTTTAGAGATTTTTTCCCAGCTTATTAGATGCAACTTTCTCCCTGAATGTTTCCCACCTTCCCATAGGAACCTTCTTAACATTGCTTCAATTTTTTATATTATGGAGGTAGGGGCCAGAAGCAAAGAGCTTTGATAGATTGGAATGCTGGAAAGGATGACCTTGATTAGGACCACTTTACTTGCCAGATTTAACCAACTCGCTCCCCGGGAAGTTATCTTGTTCTTTATCTTGTGAATCATCAAATTCCAGTGTGAGGTTCTTGGGGTGGAGTTGAAGATTGGGACTCCCAAGTATTTAAAGGCATCCCATTCAGTACAGCCTTCCATTCCAAGTACTATGGCGATCTCCATCATTTCATTTGATGTTATATTCCAACCATAGATCTTGCTTTTAGTAGGGATTATGACACTTCCTGAGATTTCTATGTAAGCCACTAATTTATTCTTGAATTTCCTTGTTGTTTGTAAGTTCGCACCTCCCATTAGCAGAGTGTCATCCACAAACTGGGCATGATTTATGTCCTTTACCCTTGGTGCTATTCTCAAACCATGGAAATTGTTGTGATTCTGGTCATGCTCTAGTTGGAAGCTCAGTAATGAGGCGTGAATTCCATAAAGGAGGGGAGAGAGGGGGCAGCCTTGTCGGAGTCCTATGGAATCTTGAAAGAACTTAGTTACCCTCCCATTCACAAGAGGGGCTATCCAATATGACCCGATACATGCTTTGATCCAGTTTACAAAAGCTGGGGCGAACCCAAAATTTTCCATGACTTTAAATAAAAAATTATGTCTTACTCTATCAAAAGCATTGGCGAGATCAAGTTTTATTATCATAACTTTGTCTTTCCTCTAGATGCTTGAGTTTAGGGCCTCTTGCACTAGGATGATGTTATCAACTATGTGTCTACCTTTGATGAATCCTCCTTGGTTTTCGGGGATAATTATATAGGAATAATTGTTTTGATTCTGTTGACTATTATTTTGTGAGGATTTTATAGCTTGTATTGCAGAGGGAGATTGGTCTAAATGTATCGAAGTTGGTTGCTCCTTTTTCTTTCGGAATCAGCGCTAGGAAGGCCAAATTCGTTCCACCTCCTAGTTTGCTGCAAGTTTGAGATTTCTAGATCAACTTCGTTAGATCTGATTTTATTATATCCCAGCTTTGCTGGTAGAATCTTGTTGTGAAGCCATCTAGGCCTGGGGCTTTGTCAGGATTCATTTGGTCCAGTGCCTCCCTTATTTCTTGTTGAGTAAATTCCTTAGTTAGGTTGTTGTTGATGTCTTCCTTGATGAGATTTGGGATAAGGGAGAGAGGGTACTCTTTGGAGTCTATATCAGTCCTTTGTGTTTCAGTATATAGTTCTTCGAAGGCTTCAGTTGATGCTGCTTTAATGCCTTCCGGATCCGTGATTGTTTGATTTTGAACTTGAATTTTTGTTACTGTTTTATATTGCTTCCTTGCCTCAGCCTGCTTATGGACGTAGCTTGTGTTTCTATCTCCTGCTTCCAGCCAAAGGCTTCTAGATTTTTGTCTCCAATAATTTTCTTCCTCACGGCAAGCCTTGTTCCATTTCCTTTGTAGATGGTCTTCTTGTTGCATGCATTCTTGGGTGATCTCCTGATTTTCCATTTCCAGTTGGTGGTTCCCTAGTTGCTTTTGGGCTTCTTGACGAGTTTTAATTGGATTTTCCTGACCTTTTTCCCAAGTTTTTAGCGTTATCTTTAATATCCTAAGTTTTTCTTCCCACACATAGAAGGTCGAGCTTCTTACTATTCCATTCCAGACTTTGGTCACTAGCTTTAGGAAGTCTTTGTCTTGGGGCCAAGTTGGGCTAAATCTGAAAGGTATGGGCCCATGGTTTATGTCACATGAAATTTCTAAGAGGATGGGCTTGTGATCTGACACACTATGAGGAAGGATCGAAGAGGTGGGAGTGAGGCCCAAAAGTAAGAAGGAGATTTTGACGAGGAATCTATCCATCCTGGCTGTTAAATTCCCTAGTCCTATCCTTTTGTTTGTCCACATGTATTTTCCTTTAGTAGGCTTGATATCTTCTAGATCCCAATCTGAAATTAGATCTTCCACCCACTCTCTTGTTGGGTCTCGCACAATGGAGCCACATTTTTTTTCATCTAAAGCTAGGGTCACATTTAGATCCCCCCCACAATAATGATATTGTCAAGATCATTTTGCAATAAATAGTCGTTTAAGGTCTCCCAACACTTTCTTTTTTCCGTTAACAGGTGTGGTACATAGATATTGAAGAGACTTACCAGTCGGCCCGTTTCCTTGTGAAGGAGTTTGGTGTGGATCCAGTGCATGCTTATTTCAAATTTGATCACATCGAATGTCATAGTGTTCCACAGGATTCCTAACCTGCCTGAGGCACCTCTTGCGCTTTCTACTATTCCTTGGCTTATTCTCCATAGGATAGTTGCTTCTTTGAGTAAGTCTTGGCTGTCCATCTTGGTCTCCTGGAGGAGCAGGATATCTGATTTTGAGGCTCTTATGATGTCCTTAAGTGCTTCTTCTTTCCTTTTTCTTCTGAATCCCCTGCAATTCCAGGAAGTTAGTTTCATTAATTACCTTGGGGGGATGAATGGCCTCCTTGGGAGGCCTTGGAGTGCTTCCTTTTCTGTTTGACATCGATTAGTTGTCCGATTGTTGGTTGCGATCCCTTTAGGACATCTTTGTAGGTTTCTTTGTCTCTTTCTTCCTTCTTATATTTCCTACCTCTTCCTATTTTCTTTGGTGTGGCCAGGTCATCACTTGCACCTTCGTACTCACTATCTGACGAGACCTCACCTTCCTCTATGTCTGGTCTTGTGTCCTTTCTTGGGGGGGATTTTCATTGCTCTTCTTCTTCTTCCAGTGAGTGGGTTTCTCTGACTTCGGGGGTTGGATTTTCACGCGCTTCTTCGATTGGGGATTTCTCTTGTGTGTTTTCTTCTGTTGTTTTCTCTACAGGTTCCCGAGCCAGTATTCTGAAGTTGTTCTATGACCTTGTGTCTGATTTATTTCCTGGGTCCTTGGGTTGTGTGGGGGTTGTCTTTTCATTCCTCGGGCCTTTAGTTTTGGAGTTGGATCTTCCTTTTCTTGGTTGTTTCCAGCCTTCTCCACTTTCTTTCTCCATGTTTGGGTTTTTAGGGCAATTCCTCTAGAAATGTCTGTATTCATGACATCCCCTACATTTGAACGTGATTTGTTCATAGTCCAACTTCTGGTAATGCTGCCAACCGCTGACCTTGAGTTTGATCGCTTCAAGAAGTCCCTCCTCCAGATCGACTTCCACGCAGATTCATGCGCAACATTGCATTTTTATTATTACTACACATTTTCATATGATTAAAATATGTTACCATAAAATTTATTTGTAAATCATCAACACTTCACTATAAATTTCATTTTTAAATCATCATATTACCATAACATTCCAAAAAATAGTGCATTATTATTATTACTACACATTGTCATATTGTCATATGATTAAAATATGTTACCACAAACTTTATTTGTAAATCATCACATTATATTATCATTCATCAAATTGCCCTCATGTTATCATTCAATTTTTTTTTTTAAATTACCAAATAATTTTAAAACTTGTTACAAACTTAATTTTAAAATCATGATATTGTAAAAATTGACCTTACCTTAAAACAAAAGAAAGGAAAACTTGCTATAAATTTACATTTTAAATCATCACACTACCATTTCATTTGAAAAAATATAAATTTACATTTTATAAATCAATACATTATGAAAAACTACTTTATCATTCAAAAATACATTGCATTTATTTAATTGGCTACATTATTAAAACTTGTTATAGAAAACTTCTAAAAAACATCTCATTGTTTTATCATTAAAAAATGTATCATATCATTCATAAAACTTGTCATAAATTTACTTTTTAAATTATCATATTATCGATCTCATTAGAAAACACATTGTTATAAACCATATTTTTTTAAATCATCACATTATCAAATTAAAAAATGTTATAATAAAACCTATTTTAAACATTATCCTATAATTCAAAAAACTTTATCATCACATTATCAATTATATTTTTTTAAATCATCACACTATCAAATTAAAAATGTTATGATAAAACCTATTTTAAACATTATCCTATAATTCAAAAAACTTTATCATCACATTAACAAATTAAAAAATGTTATATCATTAAAAAAAAAAAAATTACCAAAAAATTTTAAAACTTGTTACAAACTTAATTTTCAAATCATGATATTGTAAAAATTGACCTTAA
>JASDQU011248308.1:9397-25543 GCA_032191745.1 Picea mariana | reverse complement strand
TGGATGAGTTTGATGATGTGTGCAGGCATATGTGAAGATTTCAACAAAGTCAAATATTACCACCTAGCCTCAAATTCGAATTTCATCTTCAAGCTTTGAAGATTTGAAGAATATTTGGGACAATCATTCAAGCATATTCAAAGGAGAAGATCATGGAATATTTGGATGGCATATCCTATCTAATATATGTGAGAGATGTGTGGAAGATTTGAAGGGATCATACCTTTTAATAATGGGAAAGTAGTTGAGAATGGTTGAGAGAATAGTGGATTTGTAATTATGACACTTTTCAAGAATCTCATGTATATAAGAGAGTGTTCTCTTTTCATGAGGGTCATCATGTTATTCATAATTGGGGGATTGTCTTGGAGAGTTAGAGATCATGTAATTCATAATTTAGTCTTGTAATTAGGAGAAGGGGACTCTTAGATTTGATTCTTAGCTTTGTTATTCTTTCATGCTTTGTCATTTGACTCTTGTAATATAATTTGAGATTGATATATTGTGTGAGCTCAGATATGTCTTTTGTCATTCAACTCTTCACATGTTGTATTGCTTTCCTAGATTAATTTCCTGCTTTCCTAGTTAGTCTTTCAATGCTTTCCTAGATTAATTTCATTTCAACAATTTAGATTAGATTACTTCTACTTCAGTCCTACATATATAGTGTGTGTGCTTCATAATCCTATGAACCTCGGATTGAAAAATTAAATAGTTGGGAAAATACTACAACGAAATTAAACGACAATATTTTCGCCTAACATTTTGGCGTCGTTGTCGGGGAAGCACGATAGATTGAAGTCTAGTTTGATTTCCTGCAAGTGTGTCTTCATGTGTTGGTAAGGGGTCATAGGACCTACTTGAGTGGAGACTTCTCATGTTCTTCCTGCCAGCGCCAACATGTGAATTTCAATTGTAGCAAGTGTGTTTTCTGCAACTGTGGAGAGTATGTGTTTCAGCAAGTATGATTTTCAATTTATTTTTTATTTTTTATTTTTGATTTGGGTGCTGTAAGAATCTTCTTTTTCAATATGTTTTAACAATGAGTGTCAACTTGGAACTACTCACTCAAATCCTCATGAAAGTTGGGATCTCCTCTTCTGAGGAAGAGGAGATCTTGATAGAAATTAAAGATTCAAATACACCTCCAGCAACAAACGAGGATTCAAGATCTGAAGACTCCTACGCATTAGATGATGAACAAACATTCGAGCAAGAGATTGAGGAAGATGAAGAGGAGTTACAGAAAGATCTAAGAGAGGTAAAACACACCTATGAAAGCATTATCGAACAATGGTTCCAGGTAATCACTCGATCAGATAAATTTTATTTCTTAGTTAGTTTACCATTACAGCAACAAAATTCGTTTATTCTTGTAAATTTCTATCTTCCATTTGAAAAATTGCACATGAATATATTTTTTTTACTATTGTGTGCTTGGCTCCATTGGAAGTTTGACTACACGTAACTAATCTTTTAGTTTCAATTAGCATAGAGTAGGTAGGCTAATGAATAAAACAAGGTTTTTGCTCTAATTTTTTATTTTTTATTTTTAGATTAAGTATCCTCTCCTCCGCACTTCGAGCGATCGCGAGGATCAAAAAATAGGGATGATTTTAATTTCAGGAATGAATTTTCTTTTGCGTCCATCCTTTGACCTGCAAATAAACACACAAAAAAAATTTAGACGAATAAAACAAAACCAAATTTTAAAAGTTGTTACAGCATGCTGATACAGTGAGAAGTTTACATGTTGTTACAACATGCTGATACATAATGCTGATATAGAAAAACTTTTACTTACATGCTGTAAAAACATGCTGAAACAGTGAAATTTTTACATGCTGAGATAGTCGTTGTTACAACAAAATTTAATATGTTGAAACAATGACGTTTTTTTTTTTGCTATAATAGTACTCTGCAAAAAATAAAACAATAGTGGCATTAGGATAAAGATAAAACAAAATGAAATAATAATAATAATAAAAGGTCCGCAACAACGCTGAAACAATAGATGAAACATTGCAAAACCTGCAAACTTCTCACTAATTTGAGAGTGCAGCGATGCCATCTTTTTGCCTTCATCCTTCTAAAGATGTAACTGTGGTTGAAACTGTGTTACTCACTTTCTCTAGATTGTGCACTATCCATGCTAAAACCTGCAACAAAACAAAAACAATACACTGGACAAGACACGAGTATTAATAATATGATGCCCCAACCTATTGCACTAAGAACGCATTACTGAGAAAGATGATAAATCTTAAAACTGCATTTATCCAACAATTTTTTTTTCTCCCTCACCCTGCACTATTGCTGAATTCTTTTGCGGTCTGAACTATCTCCAAAACTTTTGATTGAAGTTTCATTGCCCACACCAAACTTGCAATAGCCATACTCTAATGCCTAGTCTCCAAATTATTTGGAATGTTGTGTAGAACAGTCGATTAGCTCTTTGATTTTCTTATGGATCTTGATCCTAACCACCAAATCGGATTTGATTGCAAAACAAGAAAATAAATCCTTATCCTTGCGTATCCTCAAGTCATGATCCACTCTTATAATTAAGTTCAATCTCGATTGGGTGGTTGAAACAAAACTATTTTGGGCAAGTCCAAATTAGAAATTTCGGATTGCTATCATCGTCATCCTCGGAATGAGTTAGCCTGGTATGTTTGTTGTAACTCCTCAAACACAAATCTGGCGATGATTTTTAGTGAATCTTGCGAATTGGAGATACTATACCCAAACTTGGTTGGGTATCAATTGCTACCAAAATATCCAACTCTCATCTACAGTTAGGATGAATCCACATTATAAGTAATAGTTCAAATAATAGATCGAAAAATGTTGGATGTATCCATGATGAAATGAAAGATTGAGGCTGCATCAGTCTCACTATGCTGGAGTGACGGTGCCCTCGTATTCCTATTGGAAGTAGTAATATGAAAAATTGTTGTGCCACCATATCTTCGTCGCTAGCTTGTGTAATAGTGGCGGTGCTTGGATCTTTCAAATCCGTGTGATATCGGTGATGATTTTTATCGAATGTTGCAAATATATATTTGTAGCGAATCTTGCAAATCCATTTTGCTGTCCTCCGTGCTCTTGTAGCTAGTATTAGGGAGACACATATTTCTCTTTCTTCCAATCTGCCGCATCCTCATCTAGCTCATTTGCATATCCGTGTATATCCTAGTGCATAGCACTGTAGATCCATGCATATCCGCGTTAACTAGCAAAAGGTTATTTCATGTTAATCTGAACCCATGCATTTATTTGTGGCCCTGCAATTTAAAGCATTGTCCTGCATGCACAATGATCATGAGAGGAAAATCACAATTGATACAATCCTGATCCCATTCTACCCCCATCTCTATTGCTTTCATTTCTAGCACCTACTCAACTCCACTTTGTTAAATCGGTTGGATGAAGATGATTTGGAGTAGCTGAGGGAGCGAAGATTGCAACAAATGAAGAAGATGGCCGCACAGAAGCAACATTGGCTCTATTTGGGTCACGGAGAGTACCAGGATATCCCTTCAAAAAAAGAATTCTTCTCCATTGCCAGGGAAAGTGAGTGCGTTGTCTGCCATTTCTACAGAGAAAACTGGCCTTGCAAGGTCATGGACAAGCATCTAAAGTATCTTGGCAAAACAACGTCTGGAGACACGGTTTGTGAAAATTCATGCAAAGACGCATCCTTTCTTGGCAGAAAGGCTGAAAATCGTTGTTCTTCCTACTTTGGCCTTGATATTACAAGAAGCTATTATCATGGTGCGTATCATTAAGGTTTACAATGTTACTGATCAGGAGAGTTTCAATAATGTGAAGCAATGGTTGAAACATATCGATCACTATGCATGATCAAAAGAAATAAAGTACCGTCTCCATGTGCTTTGGTGATTTGTTTCTTTTTGCAGAAATGGCAACACCATTGATTGTAGGGGCAGCTTCGTTGACAGGCAAATACAGAATTCAAGTGAGAATGTCAACAAGTTTCTTGTTGGAAACAAATGTGATTTGACTGCAGTTGATTATGAAACAACCAAGGCATTTGCAGATGAGATTGGCATTCCATTTTTGGAGACAAGTACAAAGAATGCAACTAATGTGGAGCAGGCTTTCATCGAGAACAAGATGGCAAGTCATCTCGTCATGAATAGCAGCAAAGATTCTACTGTACAAATGAAAGGGCAACGTGTTGTTCAAAAATGTGACCGTTGCTCAAAAGACAATTACTAGAATAATTTTTACTGCAATTGGTTTTGAGGAAGTGCAAGATAACTGTATGTATTTTGGATCTCAGGGGCAACATCTTGCTTTTGTTCATGATACTTTGTATAGCAATGGATTATTGTACTTGTGCCTAGTTTCTAAAATCATATATAGTTTTTTTTTTCTTTAGGTTTTGGTAAACAAACAACACTAAAAAAAAGAAAATTAATAAAAAAACGAATAATACTAAAAGAACAAAACACAAACAATAAAATTTAAACAAAAAATCAAAAATTGAGAAACACTACAAATCCATATATAAAATAGAAAATAGTTAGCGAATAAAATAAAAACAAACAAAAACAAAAATGAAATTTGCAAATGGACATCTCATTCCTGAAACCGATTGTCAAAAACATATTTTTACGCTTAACATTAATTTGTTTTCTTAAGTCACATTGGCGACAATCAATGACGAAGAGAATAAATGTGGACAATAGGTATAATTGCATTTATTTTCCATCTCAATTAGCTCACATTTGTACTTATCTCTTCCATTTTATGTTTTGTGATGCTCTCACAAAGCTTTGATTACAGGATTAGTACTAAAGACTGATTGCAGGAACATGACGCTCATTTTCCATGCCACAGTGATCTTTAAGAATCACAACATTTTTTAGAAAACCATGATTGCTAGATAGCTTGAAGGAGTTGTTACTCAACAGAAGTTGTTACACATCATGACGTTTGTTGTTACACAACAACAATTTGCTGATACACAGAAGCAATTTGCTGATACAAAACAAATTTTTATGCATCTTGATGTTTGTTGTTACACAACGAACATGCTGATACACCATGCTGTGATACCCATATTTCCACATTTTTCCAATTTCATGCTGTAACACTGTCCCATTTCTCCTTCAAAGCCGATTAATCATTCTTGTGCTGAAGCCATATTCCATTGCCTTAACCTTCATGCTTTAACACACCTATTTTTATTGAGTTGCATACATCATTTCCCTTATCTTTTTCAGTTCATTTTCGCCTTTCCAATTTTCCTTCTGAATAAAACAAACTCCCTTTTTCCATGATTACATTTTCGTGCCATAAACCCTGTTGCTACTGAGATATTTACATCTATAGTCCTACCACTCTTTTTATAAACTCGTGTTGACTGATGTGGGATTCCTTAAGTTCCACCTTTCAACAGTCTTTGCCCATCAACCTCGACACCTTGTCTGGCATATAGAGTAGAGTTCCTTTTTGAGTACATTGAGGCTTGCATGCCTTAATGGCAATGTCTCTCACTAGCAATCATGGGAATACATCTATGTCCCTTGATCATTAGATCTTGCAAGTGGCTCGACATCATCCCATCTATTCACACTTCGCAAGATCTACTCAGGTACCTTGACACTCATTGACATCATTGGTGATTTTGTCTTGCATTGGTTAATGACATTCAACAATGGACGATAATCCAATGATTTATCTTCATGCTTGACATCGACACATTTATTTGCATGACTAGAATTGTACCATCAATTTGTAGCAGGTGAAGACTATACACTTTTTCATGATCCCCTCAGCAGTTGCAGTAGTTTGATTTCAGATCTATGACAGTACCATAGTTCCATATTCTATGTCTTCCACATTTCTCATGATTCAGTAGTAGCAGTGCAGATTCCTTCACTTTCCATGATCCAGTTACAACAACAACAACATTAGCAATGCAATTTTTCTGATCTTGCAGTAGTGACACCTTCCTGATATTATTTGCTCCAGCAGTTACAACATTTGTAGCTGTAGCGCTAGTCACGTTGTCTTGATCTAGTAGTCACAACAACTACATCTACTTTTTGGGTAAGTGGAGGTATGTTCTTTTCTAATCTTTAATCATGTAATTCCTTATTTGATAGTAATGAATAACTTCGGAAAATTCCCTCACCATTCTCTATCCCTTTTTCACTTTCATAACCTATGACAAGTTGCATAAGGATATGAAACCACTTCAGTTGGGGGGGAGGGAACCTATATTACATACCATTATTCCATTTGACCATCTCATCATTCCATTTATGATTCACTAACAGTTCTTTTCCAATGACACTTTGTTTCATTTCACTTGATATACATATTGGCATGATTCATAAAGATAAAGAAAAGGCTTTCCTATACACAATGATGCTTTCTTATGCACATTGCTAGTTTATTATTTCCAGTGAGTATATGGCTAAATTATTGCAGAAAAAAAATAAATAAGTGAAATAAATGTTGTTAACACAAGAACCAATATCTTTTGTATTCATGGTTGTCACACAAGAACTAACCATAAGAAAATTTCACATGTTGTTAGACATATTTTACATGTTGCTACTCCTGCATTTTACATCCTGGAAATATTCCTTGTTAAAAGGGCATCATCAATCAAATTCATAGTTTGAATGCCAAAAGTTCTTAACAAGATCCATGCATGGTTGCATGAGGACATGCAACAAGTTGAGTTGGGGGGTATGTTGGGCCTCAGAAATGTCACATTTATATCCTCTTTTTCCTTCACTATTCCTTACATTTCATCGTCCCATTAACCTTCCATCATACCATTTTGATAAATATATGTGGGTTTCTCATTATTTTCCATTGTATTCATTTCAGTATTATAAGTGAATTTTTGATTAAATATTAGAAAAATAAAATATTTTCATTACATATCAAGGTTGGATGAGTTTGATGATGTGTGCAGGCATATGTGAAGATTTCAACAAAGTCAAATATTACCACCTAGCCTCAAATTCGAATTTCATCTTCAAGCTTTGAAGATTTGAAGAATATTTGGGACAATCATTCAAGCATATTAAAAGGAGAAGATCATGGAAGATTTGGATGGCATATCCTATCTAAGATATGTGAGAGATGTGTGGAGAATCTGAAGGGATCATATCTTCTAATAATGGGAAAG
This sequence comes from Picea mariana, assembly GCA_032191745.1. Taxonomy (NCBI): domain Eukaryota; kingdom Viridiplantae; phylum Streptophyta; class Pinopsida; order Pinales; family Pinaceae; genus Picea; species Picea mariana. Next base: position 18,363 of record JASDQU011248308.1, on the reverse strand, counting down.
TAGTTGAGAATGGTTGAGAGAATAGTGGATCTGTAATTATGACACTCTTCAAGACTCTCATGTATATAGGAGAGTGTTCTCTCTTCATGAGGGTCATCATGTTATTCATAATTGGGGGATTAGCTTGGAGAGTTAGAGATCATGTAATTCATAGTTTAGTCTTCTAATTAGGAGAAGGGGATTCTTAGCATTGTTATTCTTTCATTCTTTGTCATTTGACTCTTGTAATATAATTTAAGATTGATATATTGTGTGAGCTCAGATATGTCTTTTGTCATTCAACTCTTCACATGTTGTATTGCTTTCCTAGATTAATTTCCTGCTTTCCTAGTTAGTCTTTCAATGCTTTCCTAGATTAATTTAATTTCAGCAATTTAGATTAGATTAGTTCTACTTCAGTCCTGCATATATAGTGCGCGTGCTTTGTACGCCTATGAACCTCGGATTGACAAATTAAATAGTTGGGAAAATGCTACAATGGAATTAAACGACAATATTTTCGCCTAACATTAGTGTTGCGTGTCAGGATCTAGATAGAGAGGGTAGGAGAACACTAGACCACTGAGTGAATCTCAACTGTTGATCAATCATATTGTAAGTGCATCAATACCATCCATAGGAGAGGGTTAGTTAGAGTAGTTTGATAGACGAGAATGAATACATCCCAAATGGAGGACTTTGAGTGCTAATTCCAGACTGTTGGATCTTTCATAGTTCATCCTCATGAAACATAAGCCATATATCTATGATGCATTGTCATCAGAGGTAGAAGGTATGTGAACTGGGAGGAGGCCCAAACATTGATGACATAGGAAATTAGTGACGCGACAAGAACCATCGAAGTTCCAATGGGAAAGAGGAATATCAACCACAGATCTTCCATGAGACTTATTCACATGATGAAGGATGATGATGATGTAATTATGGACATGGCATATCAACAAGGCAACCAAAGCATCCTTAGGATGATAGGTGTCATCTATTGGTTGGATGACAAGGGTTCGGGGAAGGAAGAAAATTATATGTTTTTCTCATAAGAGATTTGACGAAGTGATATGGACCATTGAATCCATACATGTCATCATCAGAAATGTGTGAGGTTGGAATGGTCACGCTCGACCAAGGAAAGGTGACGAATATGGAGAAATTTACGACAATGATGGGAGTTAGGGCTAACGAAAAAAATTAGTTAGCTGAGTGATGGGATGACATATCCATCGTAGATCTTGCAGGTCACATATGCACACTGTGTAAACCATTGGGAGATGGTACTTAACTTCTGTGCCAAATACATCACCGATGTGCTCGAAATTGTCAAGATCAAGGGATGTGATCCATAGGATCTAGGGATGGTGCACCTTGGTGGATTGTCGTCAAAAGTCTTGGGATAGTGAAAGTGAACCACATAGTAAGAAATCTCGATGATGATTAAAAGGGGCCAAGGAATTGGGCCCATGGAATGATTGCATAGGTGCCAGCCACCACGTCAGGTGGCTTGAGTGACAAGGTGCAACGTGGATGGAATGTGGAAATGAGATGAATTTTGAATATGAAATCTCGAGAAAATTTCAGAGGCCATAAAGTTTGATTATCAGATTAGAATTGAGCATGATTATAGTCGTTGGAAAGCTCTCGACGAGCAGAAGATGATGGTATGCTCAGGGAAAGGTTTTGAGATAGTCGGGGAAAGTGAGAATTTTAATTTCCCATCCCTTAAAATGACACTTAGGGGGTTGGGTGTGTTACAGAGTGGTATCAGAGAAGAGTTCAAACTCTAGGATTGAATGGGTCAATGTTGGCACATGGGCAGACCCAGGGTTCAATGCTACAACAACGCACCAACAAAACCCTAACTACCGACCCTTTCAGTGATACCTGCGAAGCAGATGAAGTCTCACATGAGGTAGAGGTAGGGGTGTTTATGGGACTCAAATGTCTGCAACCTTAGCTGAGACACAAATATGTGATTCTAACATTTAACAAATCACTCAGTAGTGAACATTCACCAATATTCAGTCTCGGTGACAGTGCAAATAAACCCTAATTACAAAGCATCATAGTATTCAACTAGATCTAGCATCTAACAACACTTAACACAATGAAACAGATCATTTCTAGCAGATTCAAGCACTAAGCACATGTATATCACTCATATCTAACATCCATCCATAATATTAATCACTAAGCATCGACAGATCATTCATCTATATTAAATCACTAAGCACATTAACATATAAACACATCAACACATTGCACAAAGCAGAGCAACATAGCATGTACATGGTTCACCCCCACCCTGGGGCTACGTCCACCAACTCTTTGTCTTCTTTATTAGCTTCTTCAATTTGTTACAAGCACACAGCCTCAAAAACCCTACTCCTTATAGAAAAAGAGATCTTCGTAGCTCACTAGATCCTCCTTCCCTGAGTAGATCTAAGCACACAACCTTCTACAGTCTATTACAATGACTTGCACTTAGTTCTACAAGTCTCACATCGTATGCACTAAAGCACTTACAAATCTTGATCACACAAATCCAACTCTAGCACTTAGCCAAATTGCAACTACCTCTTCTTACATTGCCTAGCCTTCTATTTATACAGTACAAAATAGGCCTAAGCATGGGTAAACCCATGGGTTGACATTCCCATAGTCGTTACATACTCCCAAATCCCAAAAAAGGCCCTAAAAGGGGCTGAGATCCCGTGATCTATTCTTTGTCTTGCGCTCTGCCTTTGAAATCCTGTCGAAGTCCCAAAAATAGGTCAAACATGACGAAGAATCCACAAAACTTGGTCAAGGGCCAATAGGCCCCCAACGCTCACCTGTGACTTGTCCCGAGTCACTCTGATTAAACTAGTTCTGCTTCGAAAGACTCGATCTTGGCTCGAGGTGATGCGACTTGTTGTTGTGCCATGGCCTCTTGTTCAACGAACTCTTGTATGACTACTTCGTTGACAGGTCCTTCTATGCATTGTTCAGTTGTAGTGGCGACTTTCTCCATTTCCGCTCCTCAACCTTCGATATTTGTGAACAACTAGTAATCCTTATCCTGTAAAGGTTGGAGTCTTTGAGTTACTTCCATAACTTTTCTCTGAATAGTGTGGACCTACTGCTGAACAGTGCGCTGCTCCTGGGATCGCTTCATTCTTTCCACAGCTAACATGGGCTTCAACTGTGCCTGTATCATTTCTAATTGATACTTCACCTCCTGGAGCTACAAATACAGTGCCTTCAGTTCTGGACTCTCAGTTAGTTTCTCATAGGTCTGGGCACTATGATAAGTGAGTTTCTTACATTCCATGGCAAGGGCCTTTATTCTCTCAACTTTGCTTCGAGCAGTTGCTTCTCTTTGATCCCTCACATCCTGTGGGGTGTTGGGCACTGTGCGAAGCTCTAATTCTGTGATTCATTGTTGTAGCTGCTAGATAGCTTCTGCGAGCTTCTCTACTTGGTGTGTGACTCGGTCTTCTGCTTGGATCTCTAAGCCTGTCACAGAGCGGAGTGATCTATTGACTTATTCTTTCACTTTGAGTTGCTCTGTGAGAAAATGTTCTTTTTCTTGTTGCATATGGGCTTTCTCTTCTTGAAACTTTTCCTAGAGAGCAAGCTTCTCCTGTTCTGCAACTCTAATTTTTTATACGAGTATTCCTTGCACTTTCTTCAAGGCCTGGGTGGCTTGTTCTATTTATTCTTGAGCGCAACGAAGGCGAGCTTCAACTGCATCAGCTATTCGGTGGAGGTGGGCTAGCTCATCTCCCAACTCTAGTTCTCTTGATGGAAAGGTCACAGTGAAGACTACGCGACTGGACTAAAGGGCCTGTTGTACCCCTCGAAGTTCGATCTCAATTCTATCGTACATTTATTCCATATTAGCTTCTTGTTTCTCCACAATTTCCAGCAAAGCGCCATTGAGAGTTGTGATGATGAAGTCAAAATCATCGGCAATAAGCACAGTCTTGATCTTGGTCATGGTGGCTTTCGATTTCTTCCGGGAATAAGGTTTTGGGGGAGAAACCTTCCTCTTATTCATGGGATCAACCTCATATCTAGGCGGTGTTACTTCCCCTAGATTCTGTTAAGCTCCGTTGTCATTTAGTTCTTCTACTTCGTCATCACCCCCTCAGTCAGGTGATATTGAAGTAGTCTTTCCTGAGGCACTGCTTAATTCTTGGACCTCTTCGGTCTTCTTCATTCTGTTGGGTTCAGGTGTATCCTATTCTTTATGCATGGTATATGGGCTGTCGGGGTGAGACATCTATAGGAATAAGGAGGTCTGTGGACCAGTCCTTGGTGATCTCCTCCAGGACTTATTTCGTGAGCTTGTAGTATGACTGAAGTTGCTCCTTATGTTCATCAACTCACGTTGTTATGTATATGAAGTGTCAATCTGTGCAGAACTTCATCAGGGGTTGGAACCTTTGTAGGGTGTTCAGAGTCATGTGAGGTTCAACTTCGATGGATCTCTTCAGCTGAAGGTAATATGTATGAAAAACAAAGTTCGCTTGCCACTATTTGTTCATATCACTCGAGTACCAAAGGGTAGTGAACTTTGCAGAAAGTGGCTTGAATGGTTCAATGTCCGGGAAGGTTGCACCTTCCATTATATCCTAGGCAACAAAGGTGATGAGGATCAGGAGCCAGCTAAAGTGAAACTCGTAGTCCTGATCCTGTGCTTCGCGGTAGTCTAGTTCCAGCTTATTAACTAGGTACTTTGCCTAGTTCATCTGCAGGCCTTCCACGCACTTCCCTGTGAGGTCAAAAACAAATCCTGTGACCTGTGTAGGTCTGTTCTTCCTTACTAACTTTTTGGCTATTAGCTGGCAGTCTAGGCACACTACATCATTCTAGATGGATTCTACCTTATAGCCTCGCATTTCCTTTTCAACATCGTCGTATGTATCCCTGATCTTCTGTGCTAGCATGCGATCAATGGATTTTCCTAGATATAAATCCTATGGGGTGGGTCCTTGCATACTTAATCCTTTGATCCTATGGATCAACATCGGATCGACTGTAATCCGACAGTCTAGCCATAAGTAATCGCCATGATAACATGAAATTAATAGCTTGACATAGGCGTTCACTTCCTGGTGCCTTCCTAAGTGTGGGATCTTCATTACATTTAGCAGGGTGGACTATGTGAGGTTCATCACCCACAGCTAGGGGATTATCTGTGAGTTATTCACCTTCGTTCTGCTTAGTTATTTGTACGGGGTGAGCATATTATAGTTCTTGTGATTTCTGAGGTTGAAGTCACTGAACTTCAATGCTGTGATATTTTCTTATTGTGCTCAAACTATGTGTATCCCCTTCAAGAGGTACGTAGTAATCGTGGAGTACTTGAAGTCTCTTGGGACACTATCTTGACTCATCGTGTCAGCTAGAGGCGGGATGTAATCAGGCAATATGGACGGGATCATCTTCTGATTTTCTAGGTCATCTTTGTGTTTGGTTCTCTTTTCTACTGATGGTTGAGATGATCCATCTCCGTGAGAAATTGACGAAGAGGTTTGCAGTCCTCTCATCGATGACACTTGAATACTTGCAAACATTACTCTTTCAGTCATTAGGTCAATGAGAACTTCCTCGGCAATTTTCTCTACAATGCTAAGCTCGTCCGACATGCACGCTCGTGGTTGAATATATCGGGTTCGAAGAGTAACCACTCAATGCAACAGGATGAATGGTAATAACGTGGTGATCACTATGCAAAATCAACTATTCTGCGGGCTTAGATTCATGGTTATCAAAAGTGTTCTCGTTGCATGGCATGACGGGATAAATAGATAACTTGACAACGAATCTCTTGCAATGGGTGAGAAACCTTCATTAACTCGGTGTTCTACATTATGGTGTAGTCCCAACGGTCTGGTGGCAAACTCTCTGATCATAAATTCCTTTCTACCCATTTGGGTCATCGGTCTAATGGTTATATTGTCTCTAACGACTATATTGCATCGCCATGGCGAAGTGCCATGTGACGCAGTTCTGATATCCCGGTGAAGTTCCAATTTTGCATATTTTCCTTCTGCGAATTTCCCTCTAGAACCTTTTGTAACTTTTCAATTTTAGCTTTCTTCTTATTTAGTTTTCTAGCCTTCTTTCCAGTGAGCTTTGTCTTGGAATTCCTTTTTCCATTATGATTCTTATCTTCTTTTGGTAGAGTAACTTCGTGCTGGTGAGTTTCTTTCCTAGAAATCAGGGGTAATACTTCATCTGTATCTGGAATAGGTACTTCAGTCTTCTGCGAATATTCTAGTGTTCTTCCTACTTTGACATCTAAGTCTCTAGTCTTAAGTAGCTTTGCTTGGTTCTGTTGTTCTTCAATCAAGTGTGATATCCTCCTAGTCATGAAATCTTTGAACTCTTTCTTATTCTTCTCTACGATTTCTTCTTCTTTCCTTCTGACCCGATCTCCTTCAATCCAAGGTTTTCCTAGTAACATAGCAAATGGAGCGTTGTTTTCAATAAATTTAACAAATTAAAATTATTCCTCTGTCGAAGTTCCATTGTATTCATAGATATCTGGGTAAGTCTTCCACATAGGTTTATCATCTTTCCTCTAAAGAACCCTATTCCTCCTAATGAAGGAATCATAGCAGGCTTTCCTAGAAGTTCCCAAGTTCTTTCGGTCATGATATTCACCTGTGTTTCCTCATCCAGAACACAGTCAATGTCGAAGTCTCCTATTCTTATTTCAATGCATTCTTTTTCTTTGAAGATCTCTGATAAGATGACATGTCGGTGGTCATTCAAGGTTTCTTTCATCTGTAGCAATACTTTTTCTGATTCTTTTTGGGGTTCTGTAATAATCTTTGTTGTTTGACCTTTCTTGTGGTCTTCTTGTCTCATATTCATCCTTTCAACCTTAGCAATCATTCTAGGGAAATCCAAAACTTCATGGTCCATATATTTGCAACAGAGGAAACTAGGTCTTCTTCCAGGGCATTCCTTAGCCAGATGTCTTGGTTTTCTGCAACTGTAACAAAGGGTTAATCCTCTCTTCTTCTTAAATGATCCCCATCCTTTCCTATACTGTGCAATAGGATCGTGGTAGATAACCTGCAAAAAATTATTTCTAGGATCCTGCATGCATTTGTTAGTCCAAACATTCTCTCTATGCATAGGTATAACATATATTTCACTATTCTTATCAGATCTACTCATATCAAATCTTCTTTCATCTATCAGTGCCCTAGTTTTCAAACTAGGAAAAATCTTATTAAACATACCTAGATCCATACTTTAGAAACAAAAATTTCCACTAATCGTATCTTCAACAGAGTACAAATCTTCCAGAACTAAAATGTTTTACTATTCTTACCTATATTAGAGCACAGAGCTTGTAGATCTTACCACTTTTCTTCAGATCAGACTTTTTTTTTTTAATTAGCACAGAGCTTCACAAACCGAGTATAATACTACACACTAAAGCGATAGATCTACGCATAGAGATTTCACAATTTTAGGTCAGATCTTCGCACAAAGCTTCTTTTTCCTCAGTTCCCGACAATCACAGTTTTAGTTCCCGACAACGGAACCATTTGTTGGAACAGGGGTAGACCCAGGGTTCAATGCTACTACAATGCACCAATAAAACCTAACTACAGACCCTTTCGGTGACACCTGCGAAGAAGATGAAGTCTTGCTTGAGGTAGAAGTAGGGGTGGTTGCAAGACTCATATGTCTGCAACCTTAGCTGGGACACAGATCTGTGATTCTAACATTTAACAAAGCACTCATCAATTAAAATTCACCAATATTCAGTCTCGGTTACAACATAGATAAACCCTAATTACAAAGCATCGTAGTATTCAACTAGATCTAGCATCTAACATCACTCAGCACAATGAAACAGATCAGATCTAGCAGATTCAAGAACTAAGAACATGTATATCACTCAGATCTAACATCCATCCATAATATTAATCACTAAGCATCGACAGATCATTCATCTATATTAAATAACTAAGCACATTAACATATAAACACATCAACACATCACACAAAGCAGAGCAACACAACATGTACGTGGTTCACCCCCACCCCAGGGCTACATCCACCAACTCTTTTTCTTCTTTATTAGCTTCTTCAATCAATTACATGCACAAAGCCTCAAAAACCCTACTCCGCATAGAATAGGATATCTGCTCATCTCGCTAGATCCTCCTTCCCCAAGTAGATCTAAGCATATATCCTTCTACAGTCTCTTACAATGAATTGCACTTAGCTCTGCAAGTCTAACATAGTATGCACCAAAGCACTTACAACTCTTGATCACACAGATCCAACTCTAGCACTTAGCCAACTTACAACTACCTCTTCTTACATTACCTAGACTTCTATTTATACATTACAAAATAGGCCTAAGCATGGGTAAACCCATGGGACGACATTCCCATACCTGTTACGTACTCCCAAATCCCAAAAAGGGCCCTAAAAGGGGTCGAGATCCCATGATCTCTTCTTTGTTTTACGCTCTACCTTCGACAGCCTGTTGAAGTCCCAAAAATAGGTCAAACATGACCAAGAATCCACAAAACTTGGTCAAGTGCCAACAGTCACCAAGAATGTTTAATAAATTTTTTAAAAATGGATTTTATATTATTTGGAATGCATGTTTTGAAAAATAATGACACAAAATTTTAATGATGAGTGTCGTTCCAGCATGTAGGATGAATTGAAAAAAATCACAAAGGTGAATGGTGCAGTGTTTTATGTATGACACCTCACACCTTAGAGATAGAGAGTCTGATGGTCGGAGGGACAAAGAAACCCCTCCAGATTTGATGGCCACTGTGAGAAATCTTAAAGAATATAATGAGAGACTTATGAGAGTCCATTTTGAATAGGTGGAGTTGAATGTAGTTCCACTTTAGAATCTATTTGAAATTCAAAAACATCTGCAGCAAGGCCCTAGCGATGGATAATTACAGCAGTTGGAGAGGTCGAAAGCCCCTTTG
>JASDQU011248306.1:9782-25543 GCA_032191745.1 Picea mariana | reverse complement strand
GTTGTCTATTTTCATAGTTTGAAATATGGCTAAGTATGGGAGGATAAGGGAGTGGAGAGGATTAGGGGGTGAGGTGAAGTGAAGTAAGGGGAGGGTGAAATGAGTGTGTTCTTGTAAATCAAAATTTTTAATTTCATTTTTTTGTGTTCATATGGGAGAGATGTCATTTTCTGTTTAAATTTTAAACTTGGATATTTTAAGCATATAAACTTAGATTTTTTTTCCAAAAAATGTGTGGCGAAGTTGCATCTGAAAGCTACACAATAAACTCATAATAGTTCAAAAAATTTCATCATCCATCATTTTTTTTATTATTATTATTTCAAGAGCGGGAACTTATAAGTGATCAAATTTTGATCAACAGAGGTTTAAGGGAGGAATTAACCATTGGCGAGTAGATTTTGTTCACAAGATCCAATGAAATTTAATGCCAACTCCAAAGGGCTTGATTGATGGAAATATCCTATAACTAATCAAACTGGTCACGTACGGGTGATTTTAAGGATGGAAATTTATTTTAAAATATAGAAACTTTGGCGAGTCTTACTAATCCTTCATATGACAACTATAAATGTTTGGCGATATTTTTGTAAAAATATTCAAATTTCTAAGTATTTTATATAATTCGCATAAAATTTTGGCGATTTTTACGGTAAAATAATTTTATCCTATAGAATTTGGGCGAATCGTTTTTAGAATAACGAATCTTTTTGGGGGGAAAACCATGGAAAATTAGCCCATGAGCGAAATTTAACCCCTAAAATCATCCACATCAATAACATGATGAGAATATCTTGTAACCACAGTTTAAAATACTATAAAATAGAGCTAAAACATTAAACACATTTAACCTTCTTACTCAATATCCATGACTCATCCTTCCCTAAACAAATTATTGAGAGAGATGAAGTTTTGTTGAATCATTTGATATCATCCCAATGCCTGCCTTCTTGTTAGTGCCTCAGTGTTTCATTCATATTACTATCTCTGTATTTGACTACTCTTAGCACAGTAAGCATGAGGGGCAATGTATCTGGATTCGGATAAGATCAATATTAATATTAACTGGAATCTGTTCCTACATAATATTAATATATATTTCTATATAGTATTAATACTATGGTTTAGTTTATATATTGCTATGTCAGATCACCTTGGGATATATGTCGAGATATATTTAATGGTGTATATACCACATACCACATCATTCAATGTTGCGCAACATTATTGATCGCCCATAAAACATAACCATCATTTTTCCATGCACATGGATATAATACTCAACTTGGTTTCCTAAACAGTGAGGAGGTTGAGGCTTGGCAGTGAAGTTGATATGACTAGCAAACATATATGATGTACATACTTACTTCCCATGTAACTAAAAATATTATACACTATAAATTATATTTCTATGGAGCTTACCAACTTCGCGCTATCTCTAGCAGCAAATGCTATGATATCTGCACAATAAACCATGTTTGGGTAGATGCTCTCCAATATCGATTTGGCTATGTCAATCACCTCTAATCCGTGCAGACTCGGATTGTTAGTTGGACTGTCTTTATCTATAGTTTTGTTAGCGATGGAGTCGCTTAGAACTTAGTCGTTGCATCCTTGAAAAAACACACGATTTCTAAATTAATCCATCCACACCATCGAATGTTGTTGTGCGAACTTTCTATAAATTTTTATTCATAAATTATTGTATTATTTACTATTTTCAATTATAAATCAATTTCAATAAATTGAACGACATATATACAACCACCCTCAAAAATAGCTTTTAAAGTTTTAACATATATAAACTAAATCAAAGTATTAATAAATTGTTGATAATTTCATAAATTTTGTAACTATTGTTGAATTAATTCCTTCAAAAATAGTTTCTAAAGAGCTAAAAATATAAAGTTTTTCTTTTCATAATAATGCTTTTATACATAGTTTCTCCAATTGGTACGAAAGGTTCCTAATTGACTAGGCACTGTTTTGGGAATTTGGGAGTTTTTTTCCAAAATAGAACGCTTTAAATTAAATATAATGCAATCAAGGAACAATATTATCCCGTGAGAAACTATGACCACCGGTACATGAGATGGACCACACTGCATCAAAAGCAGGACCAAAAAGTGTCGGAGTTCACAAATACCTTCCATACCTTGCTCACCAAGTTTGGTATCAAAGAGTCCCTGAGGTGTAGGACAGTCGGTGACGGAGTGTGTTGTTAAGCCACTCCGTGATGTTAAAGTCATCGGTTCGAAACCTATGGGGACAAAAAATCCAACCATGTTAAGGGTTGGTGTGGCTCAGGCCGGGTGCGATCCCCGGGTGATTTTGATGGCTTAGATGCCCCTGAGTCGCGGTTTCTCAAGCCACAGGTTAATCGCGTTGCCAACAGGTCCCGCACAAATTAACAAACAAAAAAAAGGTTGGGTATCAAAGACTTTGAGTGACATCTGGTTTTGAAATACCGTGGGGCTCTACACATGTACATTCCAACCGAAATGGAGTTTCTAGAAATCTCATCACTGGGAGCCGCTTATAGATATGTTGTCAAAATCGAGTAGAAATTTAAGCAACATTACAAATATTTTCATTATATTTATTTAAAATATCACTATTAAACAAAGACTAAACTACACTAAATTTTATTTTAAAATTTATTTAAGTAAAAAAACTTAATAATATTCACTTTATAATTGTGGATATGAAAAATTTTTAATGCATGTATGTATTCATTCAAACCTGTACTAAATATGAAAGTCAAATAAATCAATACCCTATCCATGGCAAACATTTGCTCCAATCTATGCTTTCAACCAACCATATCATTGACTTTTATTGTGTTTTCATATTACTTGAGTAGTACGATTTAGTTTTTTCCAATGGGAACAAGAATAATGTTTCAAATTTACAAAGATGTTTGAAGTTTTTATATGTAAAGTTTAATTTTAAAAAGATGTTAAAATTTTATATATGTATTTTCAATTTTGTTTCTAATTTTCTAATGGAATTTCTATGGATATTAAAGTTTCAATATCGTGTTAAATATATTCATATAATTATTAGTACAGATTAAATTGGTAATTTAGATATTGTAGTTGTTGCAATAGGAGCAACTTTATCGTGGATTGACCTTCAATTTTGTTGAAATAAGATACCTTAAATGTATTATTATCTTGATACATTGTAATCTAAAATATTTTTGTATATATTTTTAATATATATACTTTTCCCAGTGCAACATAGTTTTTATATAAAACTTCCAACATTTTTTTATATTTAATTTTTATTATCATGATAATTAAATCCAACAAAATTACATATGATACCTTCCTATATGACAACAACAACTTGGAGGAAGTGACTTCTTACAAATATCTTGAAATCCATATTCACCACAAGTTCAACTAGAATTATAGCATTGAGAAAAGGATAAATGGAGGATGAAAAGCTTATTATGGGCTCGAAAACAATTGTAAATCAGTTGATCTTTGGATATGGGATAAGAAAAAACTCTTCTTTGTGACTCTTGTTATTTTATATGGATGTAGTATCTCTAAAGAATCATAGAGCAAATCCAAAATAATTTTATAACCTATAATCTCAAAATTAAAGGAAATACACCCTATCTTATCCTCCTCTTAGAGGAAAACATTTCCCTCATTGATAGCAGGGCTATGACTAGGTACCTAAAGTATAAGAACAATTTAAACAACATGGAAGACAAAAGGTGTCCTAAAATTGCTACATAAAGATGTTCAGTCTTGGATAAGCCATTGAGGAATCATGGAAGAGACCATTCTGCAAAATAAGGATACTATTAAAAATATTAGTAAATAAAAAATAAGGAGAAAATGTGGTGTGATAAAGAGTTAGAGGGGAAAAAAAAAAGATATTATAAGAAGGTAATCAATCCTAATCTAGAATATCAAAACACTAACATAAATTAATTAAGGTTTTGCATTCTTCATATCTTTTACACTTATATTCAACAACGAAAAATACTCAATTAATGAAGTCTCTACGCCCGATTTATTTAGAAATAACAAACAGACAAAAGAAAAACAACATCAACAGAAATACATGCTATTCATAACCCCTTGGTGGGGTTCAACATGAACTCCTCCTCTAGAGTACCAAGTTTTGGCATGAGATGCAACCAGAATAGCATAGAAAATCAGAGGAACAACTCATATAGTATTGGTGAAATTTGCAAAATGAATAGCACAGATAAAACACAAACCTCTCTAACCCTTTCAGATTTGTTTTCAGACCATTCTCATCGTCCAACAACAAGTAATGGATTGGTTGTTGTAGGTAATTTTTTTTGGTGCTCTGACTAAGAAGGTATAAATTAGCCAGTTGGGGCCGAGTTATATCCCTATCCACAGTCGTCCCTGCCTCAACGTTCTCTATAACTTCATTTCCCTCCTCGTCTCTTTTTCAATGAAAAATCGTGTGTTGTGATTTCTCCGAGCTACAATCAAGTTGGCCTTTATTCCTGGGCATATGGACTACAATTCCTACTTCAGGATGAGGAATTATGTGTCTACTAGGATTTGGAACTCACCTTCTCTGAAGAAAATTGCCCTGGTAGACTTTTTTCCTTCGTTTTCTTGAATATGGGCTTCCAGGAGCTCTTTGGCCATTGCAGAAAGGTTGTATGTTGTTCGGACCTTGGGGGTTTGGGGTAGAGACCTCATGTGGTCTAGGCCCACTCAGGATTTATAAAAATAAAAATAAAACACACTTCTCCAATCATTAACTATTGCAACATGAAATAGACTACAATCACAAAACCACACAATGCAACACAAATATTTATCTTAGAAACTCATATAAGAAAACTAGCATTCAATGAAGCATTGTGTCTCCATCTCCTTAAGACACTATGTTCTTCTACACTTCTATAGAGTAAGATTTTGTCTCTATACCATATTAACATTTCCTCCACATTTGTACTCAAAATTTGAAATAGTTGTCCGCTAATGAAAAATTGAACCCTTTTCCCTCATTAATCCTAGCATGTTGACAGCTAGAATTATGGTTAATTTTAGGGTTTCAAAACCCTCTCAAAATGTATTTTGGATTCCCACTCATTACAAATTCCCCATATTCAAATTATGGTGAGTTGCATTGGTTGCCACCTGGAAATGTGGAACATATTTGAATCATTACATTGTCAAGGTCATAACTTTTGCATCTATACTTTGTTTTAGGTGCAGAATAGCTTGTCGAAAAGAACCAACTTAGAGGAACAATTTCCACCTTATATTATGTAAATCTATGGTAGCTCTCATTCAACACTAGGCCCAAAAAAGAATTGAAAGTTGATGACCCAAATTTGATAAAATCAATGTCATCTCTGAAATGTTCCAAATTCTAATCTCCATCATCTAACACATCAATAGATTCATATGGTACTTGTGTAGATTCATTTTGGATCACCCCTCCCCATTTTGGGAAGCTCTTGTCTCCAATAGCTTTAGTTTCGAAGGAGATGAATAAAATTCCTTAGCTTTCTCATCAGAGTACCATTTTGCCTTGGCTAGTAGTTGGCCCTTAAATCCCACCTACTGAAGTTCGTGTTGACCCATTCTAGTCATTCTAATCTATTTTCATGAAATTGTGTGCTCTAGTAATTTTGCTTATGCATCTAGTGGCAAATCTCCAATGCAATGCAAGACTTGTCCCTCTTCATCCTCATTGAGCATGAATGGCCTATAGATTTAGGTTTTCTACTTTTAATACTAAGAAAATGTGCATAATAAGGTGGAATAATGAGTCTATAAGTATTGGTGTTTACCTTCTCCAATATTTCAAAAGGTCTAGATATCTCAAGGCTTTAAATTTTATTCCCCGTTCCCTATAATATTTCCTTAAATTAAAGTTGAATCAAACAATGTCTCCTACTTGGAAAGCCTTTTCAATTTCATGTTTATCATGTTGAGTGTTGTATTTCTCCAAAATTTTCTTAAGTTTATTTTGAACCTATAAGTGTATTTGACTTATCCTATCTATGATTTTTTATGCCTTCAAGGCATCACTTCAAGTTTTTGCCCCCTAATTCAAGTTGTCCATATACAATATCCAATGGTGATTGTGGTAAACATGCTCAACAAATTTGAGAAGGAGACTTCCCACTGGAAGTGTGTGACACAGGCGGAAATCGGTGACCACCCACCTATTCCACTAGCTCAAAACAGGGGTTTCAACCTTGGCAATTTTTCTACAACTTTTCGAGTTCTAAACTTCCGGAGTCATTTTGAGGCCCTAAACAACATTTTTTGGGCCTTCCACAATCACATTGGAGGCTTTGGCCAGATTGTGATGGAAAAATCTTCATTCCTCGGATAAACCTTTCAAACGACCTATCGTGTGCCCCAAACAAAGATCGTACGGAAAAGTTACTCCATTGGGAAGTTGACGTACCAACTAACCCCATCGGGGCCCACAAACCTTTTGGCATTTCATCTTCCGAGGTTAGGGTTTTGGATTTTATTTATGTTAAAAAGGCCTCTAGAGCCTCATTGTAACCATCATCATATTATTGTGAATGAGTGTAGCCATCACATCTCTTCTCAGAGATAATTTGTCACCATTCTAGCGAGTCATTCACTCTGTAATTTTACAGTTTATGTACATTCTCTCATTAATAAAAATTGTGCATTACTGTATTTCTGTGTTTATTGCAATATCTTTGTATATTTCATTGTTATATCTCTGACTTCATTTTGTTCTCAAAATAATCTAGATCAGTGGTATCAGAGCAGGTTACTCCTTGTCATTTCTTACTGCATGTCCCCGACGAGGTTAGGGTATAAAGATTTGAGTCTCGAGCTAGTTTCTTTTGAGGAAAACCACTCTAGCCAGCCCAAGCAATCTCCCATGGAAAAATAAAAGAGAGACGTGGGAGCAAAAGATCCCATCGATTTGTTGCTCGTGGAAGCCCTCGCGCAACAGAGGAACGAGATGTTGGAGAATTTTGGCCAAATCCTTCAATGATTGTCGACAATAGCAGGCACGTCTTTGTCAAGAAGTCACTTTGGAGACGCCACCCCATTCAAGGTACAAGTTAATTTTGATATTCACGTATTTGAAGGTTAGATCGATGCGAATACTTTGGAAAAATGGTTAAATTTGCTAGAAGGTTATTTCTTTGTTCACAATTTTTTCGACAGAGAAAAGATCACCTTTTCGCTCCTTAAGGATCTCCCCCATGTCAAACATTGGTGGGAAACTTACTAGGAGAAAAATTCCACATAGGAGTCTGGAATATTTGGGGTCGATCCCACTAGGATTTTTTTATGGATGCAATCAAGGAACAATATTACCCTATGGGAAACTATGACAACCAGTACATGAGATGGACCACACTGCATCAAAAGCGGGACCAAATAGTGTCGGAGTTCATAAATACCTTCCATACCTTGTGCACCAAGCTGGGTATCAAAGACTTTGAGAGGCATATGATTCTGAAATACCACAGGGCTCTACATAGGTACATCCAAACCGAAATGGATTTTCTAGACATCTCATCACTAAGAGTCGCTTATAGATATGTTGTCAAAATCGAGCAGATATTTAAGCAATAGAACAAGTGGGAATTTGGGTCTGCAAATATGCAACAACCAAAGTATGGTAAAGGAATCCCTAAATCATAGAACAGTCAAACTCAAGACAATCATTCCAAGCTATAGGAAAAGAAGGGTAATAGGAAGACGAAGAAGGACATTGGGAAGTGGTACGACTTCTACAAAATACCTTGGTACAACAATGAATGTCGCTCAAAACAGTCATTGGTGGTTGAGATCAAACAAATAGATCCAAACCCCGACTTAGATTCTGATTCAGACAATAATAAAAGGATACACATCATCGATGTAGAACCCACTGCTATTGTCATGAACATAACAATCCAACCAGAAGAACCAGAGGATCTTGAAAAGGGGTAGCGCCTTTTCCATTCACAGATGTGGTTGAAGGGGACCCCACTGCATTTTATTGTTGATAGCAGAAGCCAGAAGAACCTCATCTTAGCAGAGGTTGTCAAGTAGTTGGATTTTCTAACAACACCACACCCACAGCCATACAACATCAAATGGATTTTCCAAGGACAAGATATTCATTTCAGCCAGCAGTGTCACATGTCATACAACATCAAGCCCTTCAAGGATGAGGTATTGTGTGATGTTGCCCCCCTAGAAGTCTATGATGTTCTGTTATTCCAGCCATATATGTGGAGGCGTCATGTTGTTTATAAGTCTCAACCTCGTAGCATCATTGTTACTCTTGGGGGTCATCCCTATAGGATACCATAGGTAGTTCTAACTATTGTATCGACAAAATAGTGCCACAAAGTAATATCTCATACCGCAAAGTTTGGCCTCTTCAAAACCTGGTTAGAAGAGAAGGACATTGCAACCACTACAGCCTCGACCCAAGATCCTACTACACCTATAAGGTGTTAACATCGTAATTTTTACAGTTAGAGTCAGTCCTAGACAAGTCGTAGTCCGTGTGTCGAAGCGTGTGAAGTCATGTACTGAATAATGAATGGGTCGAAATTAGCAATTAGCGGGGATGGCCCTTGGAGTCAAGAAAGGGCCTAATGATTATTTATGTGCGACTTGTAAATGTCCCTTTCCCAAAAGATCGATTCCTTTCAGATAGAGGGAATTTACGTGTCAAAGGTAGAGGCAAGTTGTTGGGGTAAAGGTCATGTCGACAAATATAACGACCATCATCACCTAATTATGAAGTCAGAATGGTAAAAAAATCATGGTGCTCATATCACGTATATTATGCCGATATTATCATCTATACTTTGCACACTTCAAAGTGTACCCATCACACAAGTTTGTTGTGAAAATCTTCATCCTGCTTCCAAACTTCTCATCACCATGGATTTATCATCCTCTACCATGATTCCATCCCTTTCCCATTCAAGTATAAGTACTGGTCACTCTACATGTTTCTCCTTTACCTTTTGAATTTGTGTATTGTCTATGGTTTTTTCTGCAAGTCTTGGAGTCGTTTGTTGTGGGAAGGTCAATTATTGTCTTTCGTGTTGTGAGTTTATTCATTCAAGTTGTCATGTCTCCTTCATTTGCAATCATTTTTTAAAGCCTGTTGGATTTCGTTGCAATCTAGTGTGTTGGACGATAGTTCTTCTCACGGTCAGCCTCTCTTCTTTGGAGTTTCTTCCTGTCACTTTGAATTTCTTTTCGCACCTAAATTCTTTGTCTCGTGACAATTCTCCCAGCGCTTTGCCACCACGCCAAAATTTTCCGTCACGCTTCCCTACTGCGACGAGCCTACCATTTTTGTTTGTCACCATGTCGATCTCCTATTGTGCTGAAACTTTCCATTGCTCCTTGCGGCCACGTAGTGGACTCCTAGGGTTGATTTTTCTTGTCGCGCAAAGTTTTTGTCACTACCTTTCCAACATGTCTCTGGGAAGTATATCATTCTCATTTGTTGCACAGAGAGGGTGTTATTGTTCATTACCACATGCGCGAAACAAATACACATTTGCATCATGACAACATTCCAAAGCATAAGAAAGAAGGCATGAAGTGGCAGGGCCATGAGGTCTGAGCCTCAAGACCTGGAATTAATCAATGAAGATCTAGAGATCAAGGCATCCTTTGAACAAGTCGTATGTATACGCTATTGTGAGAATATCAAAGGATACAATGCAAACCTAGCTGAACAATTCTCCCTTAAGTTTAATGGATTATGCGCGACTGTTGCGGGATTCACCTTCCGAGTGACGGAGGAAACTCTGTCAAGTGCGACGGAGATCCCTTTGTGTGGTGAAAAGTGGTTTAAAGGCATGCCTTTAGACGTTCTGTGCTATGAATACTTTATCAAGCCAAACTGCATAAATGGGAAAATCGAAGTAGGCGTTCCAAGGAAGTACCTCCGGGAGCCTTTCCAAAAGATCCTAAAGGTCATTAGAAGGTATTTCACCTGTGAAGAAAGGTTGACAGAGTATACCCATACCATATCATGTTGTTGATGGACTTCATAGGGAAAAATCCTTTGAACCTACCTTTCTTCTTGCATCGAAGCCTAGAAAGGATGGTAGACAATGTCGAGGCCGAGATTGACCAACCGAGGAAAAATTTATTCCATCTGTCATTGATCAAGTTGTTGGTAGTTGATGAATTGAGATGGCTGGGAAAATACTTGGACTCATTTATAATTTTAGTTGACATCCCCAGGGACCCCAAAGGATACTTTCCTTTATCCGCGGGGGAATAAACATTCCACAACGCAGAAGAAAGAATGGAAGAGGTCGCGGGAAAAGAAAAGGCAATAGAAGACTCACCATCCCAACAGTAGGAACCCCGAAAAAGAGGCAGGTCGAGGTTGATTAGGAAGCCCAAGGAGACCCAAGCTCCTAGCGAACCGTGCACCCAGTCTATTGCTGAGAAGTTACTCATGCACGTTGTTCGGCTAAAACCTGTTGAAGGTTCAAGCAAGGGAATTAGTGAAAGATGAAGATGATCAGGCACTGAAAACATGGATTTTCAAGAGTCGTCACAACAACTGAGGCAAGCGCATCTCGCTATTTCCGAATTGTATCAGGAAAACAATGAATTAACAAAAAAATTGGCAGAAAAGATAGTTGAAATGACAATGTCGCAGAGCTGAGCAGGGAATGCAAATTGGCTCAAAAGATAGCTCAGAGAAGCACAAGACGTAATCATTCAGCTATGTGAGGAACAAAGGGTGTCAAAGGAAATAATCGCATAACACTTCAAGGAATGCAAACCGACCAAGGGTAACGCCCACGCAGCTCTCGCCACCACTCAAGCAAATCTGAAAGGAAATGTGGTCTTGTGGAGACAGGTGAAGAATCTAAACAAATAGAATTGGTCTCTCAGGAAAACACCCAGAGTGTTAAGGTTGCAGGTGAGGCCAGGGGCATGTCAAGTGAGACAACCCCATTTTTTCTTTTTTGATTGTGGTGTGGAATCTTTCTCCTCATGTGTCATTTCTTCTGTCGGTAACAAGAAGTCTCACCCGACACCCGCACGGTGGATATTCGTCATGCAGATGCTGCAAACTTATTGATTAAGGAGGATAAGTGTAAGCGAAATACATGCCAATTTTGGAGGAGATGCATGGCCTCCCAATCGTCATTTCCACCTAGATCACATGAGCGACAACAAACAGACATCCACCACACCAACTCGTCACATGCATACTACAACTATTGATCATGCAACAACAACTAGAGCCTGTTACACAAGGTGGTAGAGTTTTTGACATTGCACTCAATCAATCGGGCATCCCATAAAAGAAAACTCCGATGCATCACAACCTGATGATTGAATCTTAATTATGACTGAATGATTAATATGAAGACGCTAGTTATGTTATGATTGGGCATAGTCGAGTTTGAAATTTTTGTAAACTTTATTCGAAAGGTCATCTGGGGAAGAAGGAACCGAAACCAAAATTCCAGGAGTAGTTTGAGGCATAGCATCCTGAGAGGGCATGGTTTTTCTATATATTTTATCTTTGCAATGTAAGTCAGGTTGGAAAAGTAGTGTAGATAGAGGAATCTTGAATGTAATCTTTGAATCTGAATAGAAATAACAAGGCATAAGTCTCGAAGCTTTAATGAAAATATTCTAATGGTGGTGGTTTGATGTCTTTTGATCCTATCTATATATTTACTTCATGTTTTTTATGAATTCATAGATGTTCTCTTTTTTAAAATTGGAGCGTCTAACAAGTTTAAAATTCATCGCGCGATGCTTTAGTCTCAACCATTTAAACTCTGTGTTTTCTTCCAAGTAAGTTACAATTCATCTTAATGGTGCTCTGATTTGCTTTCTGTAATTTTTCTTCCGCCATACACAACGACCTTTAAACTGAAAGACCATTTCCTATTTATCCTTTATGCTCTCAAATTTACCAGTCATTGATTTCTCTTGCTTTCAGGAGGTTGACTCCATAGCCCAAAGTTCTGTATTTCTTCGCTAGCAAAACCAGAAACATTTCCTAAACACATAAATCTAGCTGAAAATCCAAAGTCATTATCTATCAGAGACTAGGTCTCAGAGAGATCCCTCTCTAGATTGGAATGGCTAGTTTCCAGTATTAAATTTGGTTTGTAGGTTACCTCTACCATTTTTTTTCTCAGTCGAACAAATTTACAGAGTGATAACATTTTGGCATCGTTGTCGGGGAAAAAATTGAAAAACTTTCCTTGGGAAAACAACTAAAGTTGTAGTTTTGACCCCTGAGGATAACAATGGATTGGACACCTATATTGGCTGAAGATTATTTTACCCTGGTGACTCCAATAGACAAGACCAGTAGCATAGAATAGTCATAATCAGAGATCATGGCTCCAAATAAAGTTTATACTAGAGCGAACCCTGATCCAAAACCTATAGTGCTCGTGTCTGATCCCGAAAAAATTTTGCGCAAAGCAAAGGAAAATATATTGGACCCATTTTATTACCTGGACATGAATCTATATTTACCCAAAGACAAAGTACAAAGCATCGATGACATTGAATTCGATTTACTATTTGAACAAACTATGTTTAGGTCTAGATCATAATCCTACTTGAATGAAATATTTTTCAATGAGAAAACGTTCCAATATGTGATACCAACTAACCCCCCACGAACTTCCATAATAACCACTCAGAACATCCAACAAGATCAAAACCCTCCTTGAGTTATGGCCTCCAGATTCACCCCTCTTGCCTTACCAGCCCAATTACATGATTTTACATAGAACTATAATCAGAGGATCAAGTTATATGATGCTAAAGGAAATGTTTCTGCACAAAAACACTTGGATTGGTTTAATGATATTGTTGACTTGGAAGAGGTTGATCATGAAGATGAAAAAATGAGATTGTTTGTGCATAGCCTCTCAGGGGAGGTCAGGAAATGGTTCAAGGAACTTCAAGCAGAGAGCATCCCTAACTTTACATCTTTTGAAATGTTGTTTCTTTCCAGATGGGGTGATAAAAAGAATCCTTTGCAATTACTAACTCAATACAATAATATAAAAAGATCACCAGAGGAAACAGTACAAGATTTCTCGGCCATATTCATGAAATTTTATAATTCAATCCCCATGAAAGTCAAGCCACCTCCCGAAGCTGCCCAACTTCGATGCACCGATTCTTTTGATAGTGGTGTTTCCTTGTTGTTAAGAGAAAGAAGATATAATACCTTACGTGCTATGATGAGCGACATGATTGAAGTTAAATTAAATGTGATGGTGTAGGGAAAAATCAAACAAAATTTTGAAAAAAATGGGAAGAATCCCCAAGGGGACGCACAACCCTCTACGTCTTGATCGTCAGATGAAAAAATTGAATTGATGATGAAGACCATGGAAAGGATCATGGAAAGGATGTATGTGGAAAACAAGCCTTCCACCAGGGAGAAAAATGATTTCCAGCCTAGAAATCAAAATTTTAGAGGAGCTCCAGTCCCGCAGATTAGGCAAAGGGACCAAATAGATCAAGGTGATCAGTATATAAGACCTCCTTTCCAAAAAAACTATGCCAATGAATATTTTGATCAAATGATCCAAGACTAGATGCATTGTTGCAATGATACAGACACATACGTGTTCTTAACAAAAGGAGAGCACGATCAATTTATGGATGGGAATGATGGGTTTATGCTAGAGAATGATGATATGTTGTCTTCGGAAACAGAGGAGTTTAGGAAGGGATATCACAATGCAATAATGCAGTTTCAAAAGAAATATAACCTCAGAAGTAAAAACACGCCTGTAGAGCCTCCAAAGACAAATCCCACAAAGGAACCCCAGGTGAACACTCCTTCTTCAAGCCAACTAAAGAAAGATAATTTAGCAAGGGATGCGATGAAGAAAGGAAAGTCAAAGGAAGAATTCCTAAAGAAAGATAATTTAGCAAGGTATGCAACGAAGAAAGGAAAGTCAAAGGAAGAATTCCTAAAGAAAGCACCTGAGACAAGTAAGGAAACAAGTGTCAAAGAGGTAGATAAAACTCCTCCCCCTTTTAATTTTGAAAGTGAAATGGCCAAAATCAAAATCTTTTTCCCGTTTAATGAGCTAATCAAGAAGGGAGAGTATAGAAACTAGATCATTAAAATGTTAAATATGGAAGAAGCTCCCGACACCTTGAACATCCAAAGCGATCACCCTGCCATCTTATTTGGTCCATGCGTAGAAGAAAGTGGTGATACTGATGATGTTCCTCCTTTCTATGTCAGTATCAAAATTCATGACATGACCTTACACAGTGCCATGTTAGATTCTGGTGCATCATATAATCTCATGCCCAAGGTGGACATGGATGAGTTAGGCTTGGATGTCACCAGAAATTATAAAGATATTTTCTCTTTCGACTCAAGAAAGGTGAAATTCTAGGGTTTGATCAAAGACTTGGTCGTGTCATTATCTCAAATTCCATCGAAGAATATGGTCATGGACATGGTGGTTGCCGACATTCCCCAAAAATTAGGCATGTTGTTATCCAAATCTTGGGTCGCAAAGTTAAAGGGAACCTTGCAGATGGACATGTCTTATGCTACTATCCCTGTTTTCAGCCAAGAAAGGAGACTGTACAGAGAATTTTTTTTCAAGTACATGGTGAGTAGAAAAACCCAACTGAATAATCATTGAATCTCTTCTTTCAACACTGAAGTCAGATCCTCTATTTTTTATAATAACTTGAGTTTTGAAGAGGGGGATCCAACAACTATCATGACTGTCGAAGACAAGGCCGAGCACTGAATAGAGGAAAGTGTGGATCAGAGAAACCACACAGAAAATGAAATGTGGAATATGAGCTTTGATGGAGTTGTCAACAAGGAGGTAGCCAGAGTTAGTGTGTGGATTAAACCTCCCAAAGTGGGTATAAAACTCTGCTCTTACAATCTCTCCTTTGATTGTACAAATAATATGGCCAAATATGAGGCACTAATTTTGGGTTTGAGAACTTTAAAGGAATTGGGTGCTAAAAGGATAGTTGTACATGGAGATTCTAAGCTCATCATAATTCAGGTAAAAGGTATATACCAGTCCAAGCATCCCAGACTAAGAGCATATAGAAATTTAGTGTTGGATCTCCTTGAATATTTTTCAAAGCACAATTTGTCAGTGATTCCTAGGGGGGGAAATCAAATTGAAGATGCCCTGGAAACTTCGGCTTCAATGTTCAAAATTCCATTTTTTCTAAATAAGAAGTATGAAATTGAAGTCAAACACAGGCCCGCATTACTCGATAAAATTAAATATTGGCAAGTGTTTGAAGATGATAAACAGGTGGAGAAACTCCTCCAAATGAGTGATGAGTTCACTAACGTGAATATGGATGATGAGTGTTGTTGTGAAGAAGATGAAGACGTAGGTGCGTGCAACAAAAATGACCCCTTTCAGAATCAGATAGCTGGAAGGGATATAGTGTAGCTAAAAAACAACATTATTCAAAAAGGCTTGATCCCATTAGAAAAGTTGTTTGATGAAAATGATGTAACTAGAAATCCTAGGATTACTGCGAATGATGAAGATATAGAGGATTGCAACATTGGTACTCAAAAGAATCCCAAGATAATCAAACTGTCAAAAATGCTTAGTCCAGAAGTCAAACATAAATATATCAGCCTCATGAAAGACCTCCCTGACATTTTTGCATGGAGTTATGAAGACTTGAAGGTCTATGACATGGGAGTAATTCAACATGTAATCCCCATCAAGGAGGATCAAAAACCTTTCAAGAAAA
>JASDQU011248303.1:23662-48120 GCA_032191745.1 Picea mariana | reverse complement strand
GGATTCATGAGTTTGGAGGTGGAAGATTAGACTCTTGGAGTCATGAAGTCCCAAGTCGTGAGATCGCGATGTGATCTGGGTCATTGATCAAAGAGGAAGGACAGGCGTGGGATCTGACGTCTCGATATATCATGTATCAGGGATTTGTGAGTTTGGAGGTGGAAGATCAGACTCTTGGAGTCAGGAAGTCCCAAGTCGCGAGATATCGATGTGATCTCGATCGTTGATCACATAGGAAGGACAGTCGTGGGATCTGACGTCTCGATACATTGCGTATCGGGCGTTCGTGAGTTTGGAGGTGGAAGACCAAGCTCTCGGAGTCGCAAGGTCCCAAATAGAAAGAAGTAGGAGCAACCATTGAGTCAGGACCTCCTCGCCATATCGCATATCAGGGTCTCAGAGGTTGAGGGGAATGAGTTTCGACTGTATAAGTCACGAGCTTGCGAGTTGCGAGAGCTTGTGCAACACGTGGCACGTCTGCCTGGTGGGTCCCACGTGGTTGACAGTTGGTGTGATCATAAGATGCCCTAAGAGAGGGAGAAGTGGTGACAGGTGATGGACACGTGTCGTTTGAAATAGGAGTCAACATCCTGTTGACTTCTCGTACTTCGGGTTCTCGTAAGAAAGGAGCACAAAGGCCGAACAACTCAAGTCACAAAGTTGTGAGTTCCAAGAAGCCTAGAAGGAGTCAAACCTTTTCTGACTTTCACTTCTCGGGGTTTCGTAAAAGAAGGGCCCAAAGGTTCAACCTCTCAACTCACGAACTTGCAAGTTGTGAGAAAGGCTAGTGGTTATCCCGAGTCGGTGATCACGCGTGGAGAGCACTAATAAGGAGGGGCCATACCATACCAGAATCTTGGTTATCGACAATTGGTGAAGAAAATTCGAGGGTCTTCGACTCGCGACTCATGAGGTTGCGAGTTGTGAAAGGCGCTTGCATTTAGGCGTGTATGTGGTCCTATCGAGATAGGGAATAAAGAAAAGGGAGCTAGTGCTTTGTCATTAAGTGGCGGGTAGATCTGAACGGCCAAAATCTGCACACCCATATATACAGCTATGGTTTCATTCCGAAGCCCCCTCGCCATCCTACCTTTAAGATTGGACTCACTTGTATCGTTGAGTCACGAAACACGAAAAGGTGCCTGATTTATTTTTCCTATGGTCCTAACTCATGATCATAGGGAAGTGAACAGGGTAGAATTAGCCTGTGCTAGGCCCCCATAGGACTTCGGGGATTTTGTCCCTTGAGGAAAAGCAAATTTTATTATGCTGTAGTGGGTGTGTTACAAATTGGTATCAGAGCATGGTTACAACACTCGGCCTGCTTGGGCTCTTGAACGAGTTGTGCAAAAGCTCCGTTTGGAACACTCTTAAAAAGAGTAACCCCATGTCTTAACCTTACTAATCAAAAGACGAAGTTAATAATGAAAAACCCATATTGTGTGTGTGTACATGTGAAAATATGAATTATGTACTGGTTATAAATAAATATAAATATTGACTAACAACCAACGTTTTTCCTTTTGCACACAAGCGGAAGATCAACCGTGGGAAATTATCAACGCATAGTATGGTGACTCACCAAGAAGTGGGAGAAGGCTCCCACAATAGAGATGAAGAGTCTAACGAAAGGAGGGCAGCAGGGACCCCTCTAGATCTAGCCGATATTGTGAGGAGTCTAATGGTCGAATTACAAAGCTGCAAGCCTGACAATGAAAGGATGATGAAGGAACAAGAAAAACAAACAGAAATTAACACAGTTTTACTACAGAGTTTATCCGATCTACAAAGACAAATGCAGCATGAACCTGAGATTCAGAAACATGGTCATATCAGTGGCCACACTAAGAGGAGCACCTCGAAAAAGGTCCACCCGAGAGGTAAAGGACAAGTGTCGGATAATTCCTCTAAGAAGGAAGCTGGCAATTCGGAGGGCTCTTCTAGTAGCAGAAACAGTTCCTATTCTTGAAATAAATAGAAGAAGAAAAATCCTTCCAAAGGTCAAAAATTCAAAGAATTAAGAAAGGCCAAACCACCCTCCGATGGTGAAATAAAGAAGGGACAGGAAGCAGAGGCCTGGCTGCTTGGACTAAAGAAGTATATCTGAGTCCATGATTTTTCAGAAAATATGAAGGCCCGAGTGGCCACCTTCAACCTGAAGGGAAAGGCTTCCATTTGGTGGGAAGATCTTAAGAATGTGAAAGGGGTTCACGAAGAGGACCTGCCTTGGGAATGGTTTGAGAAATACTTCCGGAAGAAGTATCTGTCGAAAAAATATTTCAACGAAAAGACTAAAGAGTTTTATGAACTCAAACTGGGACAACTCACTATAGAAGAATATGTCAACACATTCCTCGATTTGTTGAGGTATGTACCCTATATAAAAGTAGAAAAGGCAAAGGTACAACACTTCATCAGTGGACTACCTAAGGACTATCAGAACATAATTGAATTTGATGAGCCAAAGACTCTAGAAGGAACTATTCGAAAGGCGACCTATTGTCATGAATAGTTTGGGCATCGAGCAGAACCTTGCGAAGGATGGAAACAAAAGAATAGTTCAAGATTTCAAAAAAGGGGAATTAAATCACCAAGGTTTAAGAACTATAAGAAGAACCCAAGAATGAGCTTCCCAGCTCGGAGTATGCATCAATAGAATTTTCCCTCCTTGAGTGGAAATAAAACTTCTAGACCCATATCAGTGAAGACTGATAACCCAAAGAGAGAACCTTTAAAATGTTGGGGTTGCAGGGAAGAACATCTATTGAGAGACTGTCCACACCGAAAATAGAATAGTCGAAGGATTTATAACATCCAGGAAACTACCACCATCAATGATGTGGCCAGGAATATGCCACAAATTTATGTAGCCTTGGATTATAACCAAGCTGACCACCAAGATTCAGTAGTGGAAATAGAAGGTATGATTTCCAACCATCTAGTGTCTGTTTTAATTGACCCTGGTTCAAATTTGAGCTATATAGCCCCTAAAGCTATTGATAAGTGTAAAATACAGCCACAAAAACATACCAAGCCATGGTTGGTACAGTTAGCCACTAGCACCAGAAGAAGGGTAGCAGAGGTTATACCATCTTTCCAATTGATGTTAGGTAGATTTCCCACCCAAACAACCCTTAACTTATTACCCCGGGGATCGTATGATTTGCTGATTGGTATGGACTGGCTAGCCACCCATAAAGCCAGATTAGACTGTTACCATACAATCTTAGAATGTGTAAGTAAATAAGGGAAAAAGATAACCCTTCAAGGGATCCAAAAACCTATCTCAGTGAGACAAATATCATCTCTACAAATGAGAAAGTATTTCCGAAAGGGATGTCCCCTATATGCAATACAAGTGTTGAAAACAATCAAAGGTGACAAATCAAGCCTTGACGATCACCCTATCCTGAGAGAATACAGAGATGTGTTTCCGGAAGAGGTACTGGGTTCACCTCCGAGAAGGGACATAGACTTCTCGATAGAACTTGCACCAGGAGCGGTGCCAGTGTCTAGGACACCCTACCAGATGAGCACACCCAAGTTAGTTGAACTCAAGATGCAATTAAAATAAATGATGGATAAAGGCTATATTCGAACTAGCATGTCTCCATGGGGAGCACCAGTCCTATTCGTGAAAAA
Organism: Picea mariana; assembly: GCA_032191745.1. NCBI lineage: Eukaryota > Viridiplantae > Streptophyta > Pinopsida > Pinales > Pinaceae > Picea > Picea mariana. The sequence goes on along the minus strand of JASDQU011248303.1, from coordinate 44,478 downwards.
GAAGGATGGTACCCTTAGACTGTGTATAGATTATAGGAAACTCAATAAGGTAACCATAAAGAACAAGTGCCCCTTGCCCAGGATCAATGACCTATTCGATCAATTGGGGAGTGCGTCTATTTTATCAAAGATTGATTTGAGGTCGGGATACCATCAAGTCAGAATCAAGGGTGAAGACATCCATAAAACTGCCTTCCGAATGAGCTATGGCCACTATGATTTTGTGGTAGTGCCATTTGGGTTGACCAATGCCCCTGCCACTTTTATGTGCTTGATGAACAATGTACTCAACAAGTTCCTAGAGAAATTTGTGCTTGTTTTTATTGATGATATATTAATTTACTCCAAGAATAGAAAAGAGCATGAAGAGCATCCTAGACTTGTGCTGCAAGTGCTAAGAGAACATCAGATCTATGCCAAATTCAACAAATGTGAATTCTTCCAGAAGCAAATACATTACTTAGTCCATGTTCTCTCCGAAGGAGTAGTAGTAGACCCTGAAAAAATTAGGTCTATCAGGGAATGGCGTACCCCAAAGGATGTTTCAGACATCAGATCCTTTATGGGATTAACAGGACACTATAGGACATTTATAAAAGGATTCTCCAAGATTGGTTGTCCAATCACTGCCCTCTAGAAGAAGGGGACAAAATTCCTGTGGACACAGAAATGTGAAGAAAGATTTCAAACCTTGAAACATCTACTGAGCCATGCACCCATGCTGAAGATCGTCGATCTAGAAGCTTACTTCATCGTGTGCACAGATGCTTGTAAAGAAGGGCTCGGAGGAGTCTTTATGCAGGAAGGAAGTGTGATCTGCTATGAATCCCAAAAGTTGAATGAGCATGAAGTCAACTATGTGACCCATGATCTATTATTGGCTGTCATAGTGCATGCCTTGAAAATGTTGAGGCATTACCTCCTAGGAAGAAAGTTTGTACTTATGACAAATCATTGCGGATCGTGATACCTGTTTGATCAACCAAAGCTCAATGCTAGGCAAGCTAGGTGGATGGCCCTCCTTGGAGAATTTGATTTCGAAATCAAACACATTAAATGAAAGGAAAATAGGGTGGCTGATGCCCTTAGCAGAAGTATGAAAACAGTTCATCCGACAGCGGTGAGCACCTACGAGACAGATGTCAAGGAAAGAATAAGAAATGCACAAGAAACAGATCCCTTCGTTGAGACTGTGACCATGTACCTACAACAAGAAACCGCCAGAGTAAAATATGAAGGCTATCAGATGACCAAAGGAGGTCTAATCACTTATAGAAACAAATTTTATATTCCACCGTGTGACAACTTGAAGAGGTTCATTATGGATGAACTACATAAAAGACCCTATACTGGTCATCCAGGATACCAAAAAATGATCACTGCCACCAGGAAACAATTTTATTGGCCTGGATTGAAGAAAGACATAGTCGAGTACTTAGCCAAATGCATAGAGTGCCAACAGGTTAAAGTAGAACATCGACACCCAACAGGATTATTGCAACCGTTACCAATCCCATAATGGAAATGGGAAACCATCTCCATGGATTTCATCACTGGATTACCAACCTCAACCAAACAGAATGACTCCATTATGGTAGTGGTGGATAAATTGAGCAATTCTGCTCACTTCATCCCCATTAAGTTGACTTGCAAGGCAATCGATATCGCCCAGGTATTCATGAAAGAGATATTCAGACTGCATGGTATGCCAAAAGAGACTGTGTCTGACAGAGATAATAAATTTACTTCCGACTTTTGGAAATCACTGATGGCTGGTTTAGAGAACAAGTTGTTGTTTAGCACCGCCTATCACCCTCAAACCGATGGACAAACAAAAAGAGTGAATCAAATAATAGAAGATATGTTAAGGATGCATGTAATGCATCAACCCAAGAAGTGGGAAGACTACCTGCAACTGGTAGAATTCACCTACAACAATGGCTTCCAAGCATCCTTAAAGATGATTCCCTTTGAAGTCTTCTATGGTAGACCGTGTAACACTCCAGTCAGCTAGAGTAATCTCATAAACAGGATTTCTTTTGGACCCGACATGTTGAAAGAAATGGAACAACAGGTGACTCAGATAAAACAAAACCTGAAAGTCGCTCAGAATCGACAGAAAAGTTATGCCGATCAAAAGAGAACTCCAAGAGAGTTCAAGATGGGAGACCACATATATCTCAGAGTTAGGCCCAGGAGGAGTTCCCTTAAAATGGGAGTTTGTGCCAAGTTGGCACCTCAGTATTATGGACCCTTTGAGGTTCTAGATAGAGTGGGACTTGTAGCCTATAGGCTAGCAATTCCTCCCACAGTCAAAGCACATAATGTTTTCCATGTTTCATTATTGAAGAAATATGTACATGATGCTAACCATATAATTGATTGGTCTGTGATTCAGGTGGAACCGGAGGGAGAATTTCTACCAGAACCCCAATGCATACTGGATAGAAATAAAACCCCACTCCGGAACCAAACCATTGCACAAGTCAAGGTGCAGTGGAAACATTTTGGCCCAGATGAGGCTACATGGGAAATGGAGGATGCCATGAGACAGGCATATCCGATTTTGTTTACTTCTGTACATGCATGTCATGTTGATAGATAAGAACATCGAGGATGATGTTCCTTTAAGGGGGAGGGAATTGTAACACCTTGTTTCCCCCAGTCTGTAAAAAAAACTATACCAGCCAAGAACTGTGGAAAACTAAAAAATGTGAATGTGTGATGTGAATGGACCTTGTGGAAAAGGTCGATGAATGTAAATGATAACATAAATATATATATGTATTTCAGGACTGATGAGAGGGGAAGGTGATAAAAAAGAGACCACGTTGGCTGAACAAAGGTGGTGGAAGGCACTTGGAAAGGTGGCGTTAACTTCCATCGAAACCAATACCGTATTCGGACTTCACTAGCCTGGAGAACCAAGAGTGGCTTATTGGCCCGAAATAAATTACTCGCAGGTTGGTAGGTAGATGGCTCCTCAAGAATTAATTAGGGATGGGGGAAGTGAACTGCCCATCCGTAGGAGCCTCGGGCCTAACCACCACGAGGGAAATCGTTCCACACGCAACCTCGCAAGAGGGAAATGCATGAGGAAGAACTGCAGAGGGGGAAGACGTGAGGGAAGGAGGAAGAACTCTAGAGATATGTAGAGTGAGTGATAGCAGAGAAGGGGGAGAGTAACCCTCATTCTCGGTCACTAGCAAATCGAGACGCAGTCTCGCAGTGTCGTGGTCTCGACTCGGGGGTGGCTAGTTGTAAATCCATTGGGAGTCGCTGAGCCTATGGTTGGGTGGAAACAAGCACCCCTCTCAATAGTTGCATCACCTCTGGTGTTATTTCTGATAAGTGTTATTTTAAGTTAATGCCATAATCACATGTTCAGTTTTATGTGCTTGCAAATAGTTCTGAATAGAAGTGTTTACCTAACGTTTGATTTGATAGAATGGATGCCTATGTATGCTTACATGCCATAGTTGTTTTCTGCACAAATGATGAAGTCTGGGGCATGAGTTTTCTCCACCGAGAATCATCTTATTTGCTTAGTTCTCATAATATTCTGGGAAGGCCCCTAGAGAGTACTCTTTTCTGAGGATTACCCCATAAATTCTGTGACCGTACTAAACCTTACCAGAGACTCGATTAAGATTAGGATAATTGCCCAAGAACCATCTAAGGGTTCATGCAATTCGGGTTTGGAAACCTTATGCAAGAATGAGAAGCTTTCTAAGGTCTCGAGGTCATGGGAGCCTGAAGCTCCGAGAGTTTGAACTTCATGATTCAAGCTCAGAAGGGATAGTGGGTTCGAATATAGAAAGAAAATACCCTATCACTTGGTAAATGAACAGTCGGAATCCTTTCGAGAATACCTCAAGCCTGTCAACACCGATGAATCTAGAGAAGGAGCGTAGGCGTTAACACCTTGCCCTTTTAGCCTTCACAAATAGGGATGGGATCCTGGACCATAGATCCCAGGGACCCATCAAAGATATATAAGCCGTCGATCTTAACCTTTACTTAGGTGGGAGAGTGAACTTGTCTACGTCCCGAAAGTCTCGAAGACATCGGGACCATCCATGTTGGAGGACAGGTGGCAGAGATATGGCCATTTCGCATATCGAGGATTAGTGAGTTTGGAGGTTGAAGACCAGGCTCTTGGAGTCATGAAGTCTCGAGTCACGAGATCACGATGTGATCTAGGCCGTTGATCAAAGAGGAAGGACAACCATGGGATCTGACGTCTCGATATATCGCGTATCAGGGATTCATGAGTTTGGAGGTGGAAGATTAGACTCTTGGAGTCATGAAGTCCCAAGTCACAAGATCGCGATGTGATATAGGCTGTTGATCAAAGAGGAAGGATAGATTAGACTCTTGGAGTCACAAAGTCCTGAGTCACGAGATCGCAATGTGATATGGGTCGTTGATCAAAGAGGAAGGACAGCCATGGGATCTGACATCTCGATATATTGCGTATCGGGGATTCATGAGTTTGGAGGTGGAAGATCAGACTCTTGGAGTCATGAATTCCCATGTCATGAGATCACGATGTGATCTAGGCCATTGATCAAAGAGGAAGGACAGTCATGGGACCTAACATCTCGATATATCGTGTATCGAGGATTCGTGAGTTTGGAGGTGGAAGATCAAACTCTTGGAGTCATGAAGTCCCGAGTCTTGAGATCGCAATATGAACTGGGTCGTTGATCACAGAGGAAGGGAAGTCGTGGGATCTGACATCTCGATACATCACGTATCAGGGGTTCGTGAGTTTGGAGGTGGAAGACCAAACTTACGGAGTCGCGAGGTTCCGAATAGTGAGAAGTAGGAGCAACCATTGAGTGAGGACCTCCTCACCATATCGCATATCAGGGTCTCAGAGGTTGAGGGGAATCAGTTTCAACTGTAGAAGTCACGATATTGTGAGTTGTGAGAGCTTGTGCAACACGTGGCACGTCCGCCTGGTGGGACCCACATGGTTGACAGTTGGTGTGACATTAAGATGCCCAGAGAGAGGGAGAAGTGGTGACAGGTGGTGGACATGTGTCGTTTGAAACAAGAGTCAACATCCTGTTGACTTCTCATACTTCGGGTTCTCGTAAGAAAGGAGCACAAAGGCCCAAAAACTCAAGTCTCAAAGTTGTGAGTTCCGAGAAGCCCAGAAGGAATCAAACCTTCTTTGAATTTCATGTCTCAGGGTTTCGTAAAAGAAGGGCCTAGAGGTTCAACCTCTTAACTCGTGAAATTGCATGTTGTGAGCAAGGCTAGTAGTTATCCCTAGCTGGTGGTCACGTGTGGAGAGCGTTAATAAGGAGGGGCCATACCATACTGGAATCTCGGGTATCGGTGATTGGTGAAGAAANCTCATGACTCGGGAGGTCACGAGTTGTGAAAGGCGCTTGCATTTAGGCGTGTATGTGGTCCTATTGAGATAGGGACTAAAGAAAAGGGAGCTAGTGCTTTGTCATTAAGCGGCGGGTAGATCTGGATGACCAGAATCTGCACACCCAGATCTATATCCAGGGTTTCATTCTGAATCCCCCTCGTCATCCTACCTTTAAGATTGGACTCACTTGTATCGTTGAGTCACGAAACACAAAAAGGAACCTGATTTATTTGGCCTGTGGTCCTAACCCACGATCACAGTGAGGTGAATAGGGAAGAACTAGCCTTCACTAGGCCCCCGTAGGACTTCGGGGATTCTGTCCCTTGAGGAAAAGAGAAAATTTTATTATGTTGTAGTGGGTGTGTTACATTCATGTGGGCCCCGTTTGGGTAAGTTAGTACATTAACTTCCCAGGTTCATAATTTTTTCATACGATCTTCATTTTAGGAATGTGATAGCCCACTGGAAATGTCTTTCAGAGAACTACACATTCTTCCATCAAACTCTGACTTGGTCTACAGTTTTAATGTGGCGAGCCAAAAAAACAATGTTTAGGGCCCCATAATGGCCTTGGAAGTACAACAAGATGTGTTGACATGAAAACATACAAAATAAGCCATTTGGATTAGGTGGGAGGCCACCACTATCCCCCTAGAAGATGTGTAGGGATTTAGACATCCACAGAAGTGTAGAACCCACAATTACAATGAAGTACAGAAGAACGTGCTGAACTAAAAACTGACAAAAGGAGCAAGTTGGAACAAGTGGGTGGCCACCAATACCTACCTGGATCAAGTGGGGCCACATAAGATTTTATTTCTTGAACATTTCTTCCATGAGCCCTACACTCTGCAACTTTATGTCCAAAGTTAGTACAATAAAAACCATGACCATAAAATAAATTTACATACTTGGGAGTGTATGATCTTCTTTGTGGTGTAGTCCTTCTGAATTCCATCCTTGGTTGTTGATGGTCTTCTCTTTGAGTCTTCTGCACTTCTAGGATGTTCTTCTTTAGGGAATTGAATTCTTCCTTCTTCATTAAAAATGTAATGATTTCTGCATAATTCTTAGGCTTCTCTTCATTCTTTCTTTCTGGTTCAACTTTCTTTGTTGATGATGTGGATTCTTCTTCAACGTTTTTACTAATCTTGACAAATTTTACTCTTAACATGACCACTTCTTCTTCAAGCTTCTTCACCTCTTCTTATTTATTCATTATCTGATTCTTCATGACTTATTCTGTTTTCTTTACTTCTTCAAGTTGGATATTCAATGTGATTATTTCATATTCAATTTTTATTTCTCGTTGATTGAAATCTGCTTCATGATTATTTTCCTTTTCAATCTCAGGATTGTATTTTATTTTATTGGGATTTTTTGTGTCATCACTTTCAATCTTCAAATAAGGGCATTCAATTTCAATATGTCCACACTTCATAATTAAATAAAAAGTACTCACATTTGTTGACTTCATACTCTTATTCTTTTGAATCTATTTGACATGATGATCATATTTCTTCTTATTTTGTACTTGCATATTCTTTGGAATTATCTGACCCTATGATGGGAGAAAAATAGATATTGTGTAGCTTATCCCAAAGTTCTTTAGCTAATGCACATTTACCCACTTTGTCTTTTACTTAATCATATAGTCCTTACAAATGAAATCCATTTCTATCTTCTTGTTCTACTTCAATTCCTTCTTGGTTGCAGTCTTAAATTTATTTGTAGCATTGTATCCTATCACAATTGAATACCAAATATCATATCCTTATGCCTACAAAAAATGTTTTCATCCTTCTGCTCCATTTCTCATAGTCCAGACCATTCTGACCATTGAACATTGGTACTCCACTCCATGATCTTCCTTTAAGTTGTTAATTTTTTTCCTGAAGGAACCTGCTCTGATTCTAATTGTTGGAATACTAAGGGGGGGTGAATTAGTATGAGCACTTTATAACACATTTAACCAAAATATATATTCCTTTAACTTATTCAACTATGTTCATCATTTCATCATCAATATATTATTGCATCATAAATATTATCATCCATCAATGCATACTAAACAATCATAGACACATCCACAAATACACAATACACCAATATTTACGTGGAAACCCAATGTGGGAGAAAACCAGGGAATGATTTTCCTATATTTCAAAGAATTACAATCAAGGAAGAACCAACTTCCAATTCTACATATCCAAATGGAAGGAGGCTCCAACCCCCTAATTCTCATTCTCCAACTTGAATGAATATCCAACTCCATGATTTACCAGCTACAACTAGAAGAAGGCTCCAAACCCCTAGTTTCTCATGCTACAACCTGAATGAAACTACAAATCCCTGGTTCTTTGGCTCCAACTGGAAGGTGGCTACAACCACCTATCCTTTCCCCATCCTGCCACCCTGAAATATAAATGTAGAGAACATGTCACTACCACTGAATCAACCACTGCCAATGTCAACCTGACATAGTACACTATAAATAACTTGTCACAACCTGTACTAACAACCTGTCACATTCAACCTATCTCAACAACCTATCACATCAATATCATCAACCAAACTAGATCTAATAAAAAAGACATCTCTCAAACATATGCACAATATCACCAAGATGTGCATCACACAAAAATGCTCACAGCAACTCACAACCATCACCAATATGTGCATCACACAAAAATACTCACAACAACTCACAACCATCACCAAGATGTGCATCACACAAAACTACTCACAAAAACTCACAACCATCACCAAGATATGCATCAATCAAGATCAGATCTAATCTCATAGATCATATACCAAGAACACCACCAAATTCCTCTAACAATGGACCACAAGATATACCAATATAATATAAATATGCACCAACAATGTTCCTCAACAGATTTGCCTCAAACCATACATTACAACATATACCAAACATCCAAGAGAGTATATCCAAAACTTCACAAACTCATGCCTCAAGCATGCTCCACAACACCAATAAGATACAATCTCAAAACATAACCTTTAACATACCTTTAACTCTGTAGTAACTCTGTTTTATATGATCTCTGACAAATATACCTATAGTCTCTCCTCAGATTCTGCAACCTAGAGCAAGCATCGCTTCTCAAGATTTCACAATCTCTTTCAAAGATCCGTGCTTTGTGCTTCTACTTTCTGCAGATATCCTCTCTTTCCTCTATTACATCCTATGGATGTCCACACCATGACTACTCTGTAACTCGTGGATTATTTTATGTGACCCTATTACTATTAAGATCATGCATGTATGTGCTTCTCTATGCCTTAGGCCCGTGAATGTGATAAACCTCTCTTTCTATAGCTCTCGGATAACCTCAGAAACCCTGGAAATGTCACACTCTCTACAACTCTAAAACTTTCTATCCTTCAGACCTTCACTACCTCAGACCTGTCACTTCATATTTGTCAATTGTACCTGCCCATACCACTTTAAAATATATATATTCAATGTACTCAATATGTGTTATGTTAGCACATATCCTTGTAGTGGGGAATGTTTTCCTTGTATTTGGCCTTTAGATGACAAAAGGAGAGGCCACCATGTCTTCCAAGTGCTAAGTGGGCTTATGCCTGTCCAAATCCTGATGAAGCAGTTATGAAAGCTGGGTAGATGGTTGAAGCATCATCCCCCCCATGAATGGAAAGTCAGAGTAGTCTGACTGTGAAGGCAGTCTGTCATCCTAGATAGTCCGATATTGCGTCTGGCAGCAAGCTGCATGAGTAGTCTGACCGAGGAGACTTAGAGGGACTGGAAGAGCCTAGATCATGTCTGACAGAGGAAGGCATGTTTACAGGAGATTGCGAGTGTAGTCTTACTAAGAAGACGCAACACCATGGAAGCTCGAGCATGTCTCTACTGTTGTTTATGATTTTTTTGAGTATATGTATGGAGTTCTGTTATATGGTAATGGTTGAATGATTGAGCTAGGCTCCTTTCTATTGTAATATTTTGATGAAGAACACGGGTTCTCTAGTTATGTACTTGATTTGAGACTTCTTGATTAATGTAAGTCAACTTTCTTACTCCATCTTATTTTCCTCTGATAATGAGAGAGTTCATGAATGACTGATTCAGATGGTCCGATTGTTGTGACTGTATTATGATGAATGTTTGATTGTAATACTGTTACGATTTATTTCACTTTCCTTGAAATTTGAATCCAAGAGGATATTGTGTTTAAGTTTTTCTTCCTTAGTTTGTTGGAAGACCTGATTTCCATGGTATACCTCTACATTTTTCTCACCAAAGTCTTCCTCCTACTCACCCTTACTCCAACTTAATGACTGAAGTCGATCAAAGACCTTAATTTCTTTTGCATACCAGTCCAGATTTTTGAGTTAGAATGTTATTTTCATTGAGTCTTCTCCATTTGACCTCTTAAAACTCAATTACACTTACACAAACTGATGGGTACTGATCTCACCTTCTATGCAATCTGAAGGTGACTTCTAGTGCTAACATTTCTGGTGCCATTTTCAGGGAACGAATTTAATATTTTCCCCGGGATAGAACGACAATGAGTTCCTGATTTTGAAGGTGCATCAGACATCTAAACCATTGAAGATTGTGCTTGCACCTAGCGAATCCACTGTGTTGACTCCATTGAGGTGGCTCCACTATTTTAGTGCGCCTACTTCTAGCTACACCTAAATCTCCCTAGGAGAACATAATGATCAGATTTGGTCTTTGATGGTGAACAAAGACTAGACACACTCATTCTGCACATCATTCACCTGGAGACTCCATGGTTGAAGAATTGATTGGCAACTCCACTGGTTTGAAATGGAAAATATATTGGTTCAAAGGTTTTCTCATTTTAATTTCTTTGATGTTCCTAGTTTTCCAAATGTTGTTCCTACTCCGAATGAGTGGGGTGATTATTTTCCCATATTTAAAGAGCATAAAGAGGACAACCCTGCTTAGCATCTCTGTGAGTTTCATGAACTCATGTGTTAGTGCAAAATACATAATGAGGATGTACTATTGAATATTTTCATGTCATTGTTATCTAGAGATGCTCATGGATGGAACCACTCCTTACCCCCTGCTAGCATCTCCTCACCGAGAGAATTTCATGCATCCTTCAATAGGAATTGTCAAAAGTTTTATTCCTTTGAGTTTATCTGTCATAATTGTTGTGAGGAATATAAAGACAGTGATCAAGATATGGATGTGTCTAATAAATATTGTGAGGATGAGGACCATGAGGAGGAATAATATGCTTTGGGTGAGGTAATGGAACTGATAAAATCTCTCTCTTCCAAACTAGAAAGGTTGGAATTTGAACAAAGCGGAGAGGATTCTCCATTCCTTGAGACAGATGTTCTTGACAGCCCTACGAATGGTGATAGTATTAAATATTTCATAGTTGTAGAGTCCTTACATTTTTCCCCTAATCTGCCTGCTATCTCATATTTAAACAAATAAATAGTGGTGTATTCAGATGAAGAGTAGCAGATTCCTACATCATATTTTGATGACTCGGTGAGAAACCAACCTATGTATAACAACTATGAATAAGATTCTGAGCTGGATATGTAGTATTTACAAGAACATGCAACATAGTCTTATCCTTTATTCACTAAAGAAAAATATTGTGAGGAAATCAACCATCCTTGGCCTGCAGAAATCATTGAGCAACAAATTGAAGAAAAGAGCTTTCCCACAGGCCCTGTTTATGATGAATATGAATTTGATCCTTGGGAAATCCATGAAGAAGAGGAAGAGACAGAGGGGAAGTTTATATCCTATCCAAATCCTATCAATGAGAAACCATCACCCGAGACCAGTCATCCTACATCGACTATTCACCCACCTATGCTTACCAGAGATATTCAACCCTGTGTGAGCAGCTGTGAAACATATCGGGCTGTCTGTTAAAAATTTTCTAGAGTTTTCCACTCATTCTATGAGCTTGTCAGAAACTACATGGAGTCACATTTCCTTCATATATTGGAGCTGCTCAACTTTATCTCAACTTCAACCTTTGGAGAAAAGCTGAAGGATGTAATTGTTCTGCTGCCACGGTTGCATTATCTACTATTTATCACTAAAAAATTATAAGAGCTTCCAGTTAGGAATTTGAATGGCTATGGTGGAAATTTTCTTTCACATAGCACCATGTAAAAATCAAGTGGTTTAGGACTATACATAAATAAGCTCTTGTGGAGCCCATGTGTGTTCATTTTCGTTTTTTACTTATCAGCATGTATTCCTCAACAGGGTGTTTTGAGCTTGACTCCATATCCCAATGCAGAAGACAACTGAAATTACTGAAGATCTTAGAGCCTCACAGGGAGGAATCTATCCCCCATGGAGCCTAATGTTAGCACATATCCTTGTAGGGGGGAATGTTTTCCTTGGATTTGGCCTCTAGACGACAAAAGGAGAGGCCACCATATCTTCCAAGTGCTAAGTGGGCTTGTGCCTTTCCAGATCCTGATGAAGTAGTTATGAAATCCGGGGAGGTGGTTGAGGCATCATCTCCCCCATGAATGGAAAGTCGGAGTCGTCTGACCATGAAGGTAGTCTGTCAGCCCAGACAGTCTGAGATTGCATCTAGCAGCAAGCTGCATGAGAAGTCTGACTGAGGAGACTCAGAGGGATAGGCATAGCCTAGATCATGTTTGATAGAGGAAGGCGTGTGCAAAGGAGACCACAGGTGCAGTCTAATTGAGAAGACACAATGCCATGGAAGCTCAAGCACCCCTTTGTTGTTGTTTACGAAATTTTTGAGTATATGTATGGAGTTCTGTTATTTGGTAATGGTTGAAGGGTTGAGATAGGCTCCTTTCTATTGTAATATTTTGATGAAGAACATTGGATCTCTGGTTATGTACTTGATTTGAGAGTTCTTGATTAATCTAAGTTAGCTTTCCTACTCCATCTTATTTTCCTCTGATACTGAGAGAGTTCATGAATGACTGATTCACATGGATTATTGTGACTGTATTATGATGAATGTTTGATTGTAATACTATTATGGTTTCTTTTAGTTTCCTTGAAATTTGAATCCAAGAGGATTTTGTGTTTAAGTTTTTCTTTTTTAGGCTGCTGGAAGACTTGATGTCCACGACAGGCCTCTACATTTTTCTCACCAAAGTCTTCCTCCTACTCACCCTTACTCCAACTTAATGATTGAAGTTGATCCAAGACCTTAATTTCTTGTGCATACCAGTCCATATTTCCGAGTTAGAACTTTATTTTCATTGAGTCTTCTCCATTTGACCTCTTAAAACTCAATTACACTTACACAAATTGATCGGTACTAGGCTTACCTTATATGCAATCTGAAGGTGACTTCTAGTGCTAACATGTTCAATAGGTATTCATTAGGTACCAATGGCATTCATTGGATCTCTTATTTATAATTCCCAAGATTCTTCTTGTGGGGGCTACATTGTAACTGTTTTACCCCTTTTCCATATTCTAAGGCTAACACATTTTCTTGTTGCAACCAACTTTTCCTTAATTAGTCAAATCATAAATACTTTGTTGCAACCAATTTGAATATATATTTTTTGTTACAACTACTTTACCCATAATAAATTTCTTGTTATAACCACTTTGACTAGTAAACTTCTTGATGACTTTCTAGGAGCTTCTAGAATAATTGACTTCTTGTTGACCTTCTAGGGGCTTCTAGATTAATCTTGAGGGTGCTCTAACTTCACATGGCCATATCTCACTAATCGCGAGAAAACACGTGACGTAACACATATCACCGGACACATAATGATGTGTACTATCCATATATGATAGTCTTACCTAAAAATTCATTAATCTTCATGTCTTTATTCCTAAAACAAAAGAAGGTTTCTTAAACACACCTTTGGGGCTACATGTATTTGCTACTGGACTTCTCCAAGGGTTGACATCAATCTACAAGATCAATATCTAAGTGTTGACATCAATGCAAACCAACTGTCCAAACCACCTGTCCAACATTATTCATAGTGAATGCCCTTCGAGTGGGGAATAGGTGCATTATAATATCGGTTCTCAATATGAAGAGGTCCACCAAGCTAGGAAGAAGATCTTGTTTCTAGCACAGCATGGGAAGGATCAGGAATTTCATAGTTCTTGGCTTACATTTTCAAATTGACCATTTGGTGACACATAAAAATGGTAGCATTTGAGGAAGACCCCTCAGGGTGAGGGGTACCTGCCATGCCCCCTTGCGAAGGGGTAGGATTTGTGACAACCATGTTTTTAGGTTGAGGGGGGATACAATGGGTTAAGACAACATGATATTGGGGGGACCGTTGTTGTGCCAAGAAGAGATATACCACATCCTTTCTAGGACACCGGTGAGTAGGGTTGTCCTCCCAACAAATCATGCAGGAAAAATGACACTTCTTCTTCTCCTTAGTGCCTCCCTCCTGGGTGTTCTGGGTGGGAGCAATCCCTTTCTCAATGTTGGAATTATTTTTCTTGTTCCTTTTCTTCTTTTCACCAGGCTTTTGAGTATTCTTTGGTTACATGGATTGAGCCAAATTCACCTCTGAGCTATGAGTAGGGACCACAGTAGTGTCAGCATTAGTGCCAGAAGTTGATGGGTATGCTAAAATCGACACATGACCCATTTTGTCAGCTAACCGGTTCATATATGCATGGGAAACAAAACCAACCACACCATCGACATGGGGTATTGGTTTCTGTTTCTTTGGATTAGTCAATGGTCGAGGAGAAATTGGGATGATATCATAAATTGTACCTAACTATGAATAGGTCAAGTCCAAGTGTTAGGCGCACCAAATGGCCTGCTCCTCAGTGGCTACCCTAACCATAGATACCTTTTTGGAAATGGGTGGTAGGAGGAACTATGTGAACCACTCCATAAGGATCTTGTCCAAAATATGAGTCTTAATCATCCTATGTCATCACTGCCTCTCATGTATATGATCAGAAATATGAGTGGCATTATCTTGACGTAGTGAATTCAAGAGCTTAGTTCTATCTCATATCGAATGGGAAATTGGTAATGCGTTAAGAACGTCATTTCCAGGTCATCAAAGATTTTAAAGGAACTTCCTTTTAATTCGATGTACCATTTGGTGACAACTCCAGTGTGGGATAGCTATAAGAGAAGCAACCTCACACTATCATCCATCAACGAGTTGGATGAGCACCATAAGTGGTATATCATGATGTGTGTGGAGAGGTCCTCTCCTGGCTTACCATTGAATTTTGGGATATCAGATGGAAAATTTGAAGGCATTTCTGACCATCAAGGATCGTGGGCAATAGGATCATTCATTAACCATGAAAAATCTGGTAAATATAATGTTGCAAGGAAAGGAAATAGTGCAAATGAATACTGAGAGGGATATGAATTCTCTGTTGTCCCAGATGGACCTCGCGGTCTCCCTATATTTGTAATATTGGAGTGTTGGGGAGCTCCTGAAGAGTGATTTCCCCCTAAGATTGTGGCACTTCGAGGAACATGACTTCTCCCAGGACCAAACATGCCCCCAGGGGGGTTTTCCTCGAGGGTAAATGTGGACCCTCCAGAAAAAAACATTCCCAAAGTTAGCCTCGAGGAAACAAGCCCCAGGACCTAATGTGTTAACAAAGGGAAAAAATACCCAAGGTGAAAAGTTTCCCCCAAGGGATGTGACCCTAGAGAAAGGGTATTCTAACCCAAGGAAAATTGAAACCACCTGATGTACTACTACCCCCAGCTTGACTAGGGACAACCCCAAAACCACTAGGGATGTTCCATCTAAAAGGTAAAATAGCATTGGAAGATATAGAGTCTCTCATAGGAATGGTGAAGGGGGGAGGAATTCCACCCCAAATGTTGAAACCAAGGCTCACCCCCCCACCGAGAGAATATCCAAAGGTGGGCATCATGATAGATAGGATGGGTGTAGAGATGCTCGATAAACTCATGGATGGAAATGATGAAATAGGAAACATCCCCTTTGATCAAAGGACAAACCTAATCTTAAAGGCCTGGATTTTTCCTGTAAATATTTAGTTTTAACAAATCATCATGGAACAAAGGCTATTCAACCAACACGGTTCATCGTGGGATGCCTGTGATGCAACCAACAATGATGTGAAAAAAAACTGTTTTTTAGTAAAATGAATATGTTGAATCTAGGATATAAAATAATCAATGGAAGAAAATCAAAATAAAATCACAAGCAACAGAGGAAAGGATTGACAAAGAGACTCAAACTAGAGAAAAATTCTTCCCCATTATGGTCTCCAGTTTTGTTATGGGAAAAAATCTCACAGGGATCTCATTGAATGATCAACATGATCTCCCTAGAATTAGCCTAGTAATCCTAGACAAAAAGGGGTTTAGAATTCTATGGTTTTCTTGATCCAAGGAAAACAAATTATTTACATACAAAGAGAGGATAGATCAACATACCTTATTCTTGAATTTTTTTCTTGTGTGTCCTAGCTGATGTAGATCAAAATTTCTAGCTCCATCTCCTATCACCTGCTTCCTACACACAAGAAACAAACAACACCAATATCCTTCTTATCCTAGTGTTATAAATAAATAATCTAACTTATATTTAACTTGATCTATCATTCATAAGATCAGATCCAAACCATTCATGAATCAAACACAAAAAAATTGGGGGAAAACCAATTATCTATTGATTAATCATGAAGAAGTTACATCAATATTACATACCTTGGATGTAGATGCATTTCTCCTTTGACTCCTTTCTCCTTGCTTCTCCCTTTAGCTTCTTGGTCAGGCTATTCTCTCTAAATTATGGTTGTGATGGATAGGACAAGAAACTCTACAAATGGGAAGCATAACATTTCTCTTGATTTCTCCTCCTCTTTTCCAAGACTTTCCTTTGTTATATAGTTCTTTGGAGGAGGATTGGGAGAGCTTCTAGATCTTATAGATACTTTAATGCTAGGAGTTTCTAGGTCCTTTCCTTAAAGATACAACTCATCTATCACCTATCTCATAGTAACTCCCTAAATCTAGAAGTTTCATGGATCATCGCTTGTTGAACATTGTTGACCTATGATGATCATCGCATGTTGCACTACTATTGACTTGTGATAATAATTGTGTGTTTTCCACTATGTGTCCCGTGATGATCTCCAAAAAGGGCTCAAATATTGGGAAAAACATGCATTTTGTCTTACATATTATTATGGATTATCTTCAGGCCTTTAGGGTGGAAATTAAGGCTATAACAAAGACTTCCTAAAGGAGATAGAAAAATGCAAGGAAATCATGAAAATAAAGGTAGTATTCAGGTTGAACAACCTCCCAATAATAAGATATTTTCAAGCGTATTTAACTCTAATAGTGGAGTTAATTATGGTGGGGGTTATAAATTAAAATTTCCTAAGATTGAATTAAAGAAGTTTGATGGTACATAGGTCTTTACCTAGGTGAACCAGATAGAGCAATATTTTGAATTGCATAATTTTATAGATGATATGAAAAGGATTCACATAACAACTTTGAAATTTGAGATAAAACCATATCAATGGTATCAATGGGTAGTTAAAAGGAAGACCCATTTTTATTATTATAATTGGGGTTTATTTACAAGAGACTTAGAAGCACAATATGGGAAAGTATGGGAACATGAATACTTCAATAAATTGACTAGAATTAAGCACCTAAGTGATATTGAAGATTATAATTTATAATTTCATATATTGGCCACAAGGGTGGATGACACAAGTGATGAACAATTGTTGGACGATTACATGGGTGGATTAAAACAAGACATAAAACATGATATTTTCTTAAGACATCCTACAAATATTATGGAAGCTATGTAATATGATCGTCATATTCAAGCAAAAAATAAGGCTACATACAAGTCTACCATTGGAGCATACACAACAAGCAGATACTGTTTTGGGTGTCATAAGACAAGCATACCTCAACCAACAATGTTGACACTTCAAAAAATGGATGAAAAAAGAGAAAAACGATTATTTTTCAATTGTGACAACAAGTACAATCAAGGGAATAAATGTGATGAGAAGAAATTATTCTACATAAATTGTGAAGAGGAAGAAGATCAGGAATTGGAACCGCTACAAGATTTGAAACTAGAAGATACTACTCCAATGATATCTTGTCATGCATTGGCCAGAATTAGTACTCCATAAACCCTCAAGATACAAGGATACATAAAAAAGAAAAACGTAACAATATTGATTGATTATGGCAATACCCACAATTTCGTCAATTACAAATTAGCAAAAGATCTCAATTGCTTTGTATATATTGCACTAGAGTTTCAAGTAATGATTGCAGATGGAGGTACCATAAATTATTCAAGGAAATGACATAGTATTAAGCTCAAAATGGGGGTGTATTTTCTATATATCCCCATGATTTCCATCCAAATTTGGCGTGTTGATGTTGTATTAGGGGTCCAATTGTTACAATTGTTGGGAACAATGGCCCTTAATTTTCAATATCTTTGCATGATATTTTCCTCATATGGAAAGGAAATTGAGCTTAGAGGTATCCAAGGGAAACCCTCTAAAGTGATAATCTCTAATAACATGACAAAATTACTAAAAAGGGACATTGGGGTGTAGTTGCACAATTGTTCTCACTTAATGTTCAAAGACCTATATCCTCTACTCCATTAGACCTACAAATAGTTATCAAAAATCATTCTAGGGTATTTAGTGAAAGGCCTAAGGTTCCTCCACCTTCTTGGGATCATGACCATAATATCCATTTTTAACCAGGAAGTGTACCACCTAAAATTAGGCCTTACATAGAAGAGTGATATTGAGTGCATGATTCAGGAAATGTTAGAGGTCGACATCATTCAACCTAGCCAAAGTTATTTATTTTCTCTAGTGATAATGGTTACAAAAAAAGATGGTTCATGGCATATATGCCCAAGTTATAGAAAACTCAACAAAATGACCATCAAAGATAAGTTTCCTATTCCTGTCATTGATGAATTATTAGATGAATTGGATGGAGTAAAATTCTTTACTAAGTTGGATATTTGTTTGGGATATCATCAAATCAGAATGAGGCAGGAAGAGACTCCCAAAACAACTTTTAGAACACATGAATGTAACTATGAGTTTTTGGTTATGCCATTTGAACTTACTAATGCACCTTCAACATTTTCAAAGCTTGATGAATTTTATTTTCAAGGCCTACCTTAGAAAATTTGTGTTAGTATTATTTGATGACATACTAATCTACAAAAAATCTTTGGAAGAGCATGTACAACATGTTGACAGAAGATTACAACTATTGGAAGATCATGTACAACTTGTTGACAAAATATTACAACTATTGGAAGAGAAATAACTTTACGCAAAACCTTCCAAGTGTGTCTTTGGGGTTGAAGAAGTGGAATATTTGGGTCATATTGTATCTCATGAAGGTGTATAAGTGTACCCTAACAAAATTAAAGCTATGAGGGAATGACTGATTCCCAAAACCTTGAAGAAACTTAGAGGATTATTAGGGTTAACAAGTTATTATCGCAAGTTTGTCAAGAATTATGGTCAAATAGTAGCACCTCTAACAACATTATTAAAGAAGAAATCATTTTCTTGGAGCGAAGAAGCAACCAAATATTTTGAAAAACTTAAGGAAACTATGTGTACTACTCACATCCTAGCCTCACCATTACAAAAACATTTATTATGGAGTGTGATGCCTCAGGCCATGGAATTGGTGTAGTTTTAATGCAAGAAGGAATGCCCCTTTCTTTTTAAAGCAACAAACTTAAAGGAAAAAACTTAGTCAAACCCATTTATGAAAAATAAATGTTGGACATACTACATGTAGTTCAAAACTGACTCCCTTACCTAATAGGAAGACACTTCAAAGTAAAAATAGATCATGATATTTTGAAGTACTTATTGGAGTAATGATTACCTTTAGAAAAGAAACAAAAATGGGTCACAAATATGTTATTTTATTACTTGAACCAATTGAGTACCCAAACAAGAAAATAATTCAGTGAACCAATTGTGAATAAAATTATAGAAGGATATCTTCATTGTTTTGCATTTGATAAGCAAACACAATGGGTCAAGTGGTTTCCCTTGGAAAAATGGTGGTACAACTCATCCTTAAATAATTCAGTGAACCAAACTAAGATTTTGAATAAATTTATAGAAGGATATATTCGTTGTTTTGCATATGATAAACATACAAAATGGGTCAAGTGGTTTCCCTTGGGAAAATGGTGGTACAACACATCCTTCCATACTTCATAAAAAAATGTCCCAATTTCTGGCACTTTATGGATATCATCCTCCATCCATTACATCACCCTCGAAATGGAATACAAAGGTTCAAGTTGTGGAGGACCACATAGTGAACCAACAAGAGGTTCTCAAACTATTGAAGGACAACTTGGTTATGGCACAAAATAGGATGAAACAACAAGTAAATCAACATCTCAGTGAAAGGGAATTTGAAGTGGGTGATTGGGTATTTCTCAGGCTACAACCATATAAAAATATGTCCCTCAATTAACAAAATAAGGACATTAAATTAGAACCCAAATATTATGGCCCCAATAAGGTTTTTCAAAGGATTGGAAGTATGGATTACAAATTTGAGTTTCCTCCATATTCACGTGTACATTCAGTCTTCCATGTTTCTTGCTTAAAGAAGGTAAAAGACAAAAATATCCCAATCCAAACTATTTTACCAGATATTAATGAAGAAGGGAAACCCATACTAGAACCAGAAACAATCATTGAAACAAGTGTAATACCCTTATTTCCCCCAACTTGTAAATATAACTATAACCTGGTAAAAGACTACGGGAAGACTGGATATGTGTGGATGTTGGAATTGATGAACCTTTTTGTTATAAAAGGTAATGTATATATTTCTATTACTAAATAAAATGGAAAGTGTTGCATAACTATTGAAGGGTTTTTCCAAGGTAGATCATGATGCATGAGAGGTATGGGGAGGGGAACCAATAATGGTTGAGATGACCCCTACCAGACTAGTACTTTGATAGATTTAAATTATTCAGACCTAGAACAATCCTTTGACCCAAAAAATTAAATTACCAATCAGGCTAGTAGTTGGTAAGTCTTCCTCAAGAGTCGATGATGAAATGGACAATGTACCCATCTGGAAAAACTTCTGGATATGACCACGAAATGGGGATT
The DNA here is from genome assembly GCA_032191745.1 of Picea mariana. NCBI lineage: Eukaryota > Viridiplantae > Streptophyta > Pinopsida > Pinales > Pinaceae > Picea > Picea mariana. The sequence goes on along the minus strand of JASDQU011248303.1, from coordinate 23,917 downwards.
TGGACCCATGAAATCTTACCGAGGAAGGAAAGAAAAAGGAAGAAAATTTGTGGGCAGAGAGGAGAGGATGCAAAAGGAATCTATCTAGCGACCATTTCTAAAAAGAGAGGGCATGTGCATCTCTCTTGTTTTGAAGAGAACTAAGAAACAAATATGTTCTGGGTATGGGAATTGTTTGGCAGTGTAATGATCCCAATCCAAATTCTTTCTTGGAATCACTAACTACTACTAATTTGTTGAGTTATTAAGTGCATA
>JASDQU011248303.1:12265-23562 GCA_032191745.1 Picea mariana | reverse complement strand
CACCATCACTGCCAACCTATGGAACTCATCAATGTATGCCTCAGTCGTACCCGTTTGCTTGATTTGGGTGAGCTCCTGGAAATGTAACTCGGGATCTCCTAGATCAAATCTATCAATGAGCCTCTGAGTGAATTCTGTATAGGATACAATTTGGTTGTGGCCGAGTGTGGTGAGCCCATGGTACCACCAGTTGTGGGACTTGCCATCCACGTACATAGTGGCAAACTTGATGGCCTCCATCTCTCTCATGGGGTTAAGCTGTAGGTAAGTATCCAGCTTCTGCGCCCATGCTTGTGCTGTCATCTTAGTTGTACCATCAAAGTATGGAATCTCTATCTTCCCTTCCCTTTGCTCAAACTCAAAGTTGCCCCTGTGGTTCGTCCTGGGCTGGTTTCTGAACCTAAGTTGACAATACTAGTCTAGGGACATCTGTCTTTGAACTTCATATCTAGGCTATAGTATTCCTTGGTACTCCTGGATAATTGTTCCACAAAATCTTCAACCTGTTCATGTTTCCCTTGCTCATCTGTGAATGTGGGCATGTATGGTCTGGGGTTAGCTTTGCTACCTGAGTGTTGGCCTAGCGGTTCATCTGTGAACACTGGCACGTATGGCCTATGATTGGTCCTGCTACCCATCTACCCATGGAACGTGCCACCTCCAAGACTTCCTTCGGATCTCGGTGCTTTCTTCCGGGTTATATCTAGTTGGCACGATTAGCTTGCCCTTCGTCGATGAACTTGTCGGTTCCCCTTTGGATCCATTCTTCTATGTACCTTCTTATGGGGGCCACATTGATTTCACCCTAGATTTTTATGTTGAAAAGATCATTTTCTAATTTCCTTAGATCAACAAGATATTATGCAAAGCCTGTGCAATTTCTTAATTTTTTGTCGAATATTCCACTAGCTAGTTGTCCACCTCATCTTGACCATATTCAAGGATGTTGTAAAACTTTTCTAAAGACAACCCCTTTAAAATATCAACGTGTTCATCGAAGGCTTGCTTGGTTAAGGACAAGTAGTTGAGGACTAAGTTTGGATCTTGAACCTCGTTGGTACTTCTGACTAAGTCTATTTCGGTCAGGTTTCTGAATAATTCTTGTTTCTATGATATGACTTGTTCACATGATTTGACAATGAGATGTAGGTTCTTAACTTTCTCTTCCTAGCATGCTTTTAATTGTTTGATTTGGTTTGGGGAGGGGAGATCTTCTTGTCTTCTTCTCAGATCTGACATGTTGGTGACATGGTTTCCAAAAGGGATCACCGTCTCTAGATAGAAATGTTCTTCATTTTTTTAAATCTGCCTGCAAATGTTCGTGCAAATCATGTGCCCTCATTTGAAAGGAAGCTATATTTTGTGATGTTTCTCAGGCTTCAGTAATTAGCTCCATTATTTTCTAGACATTCTTCTCCACATATACTCTATAGGATGTGAGGAGGTTGGAGGATCCTTTTAACTTGGTTGTAGGGGTGGCAGGCATGGTCTTTGCTAAAGGACTGGCAAACAATGGAGTAGGAATCAAAGCTTCCTCCAATTCCTTGATTCGGTCGTTTAGTCTGGAATTATCTGCTTCAATTCTTCAAATGGAATCATCAAGAGCATCTATGGTTTCCTGGTGAAGTCGAGAGATTTGGACGATTTCATGTTCCTAAGGTTAATCTATGAATGATATTTCCCTTTCTTATTTGTTACATCTCTCTTTTAAATAATTACATTTTTAGATTGGTTGTAAAAAACAACACTCTGGAATACGAAGGATTCATCTTTGTCAAAAATGTCGATCTCATCTATTTCCATTATGGAACTATGGTGCATCGTTTCCACGGGATGATTAAATTTGTGGAATAAATTATCCACAAAAGTCTCAAGTTTCATGTTCTCACTTTCAGTTTCGGGCTCTTCTGCTTTCCCTACAACGTTTTTTCTCTTCTTTGTCAAAGGAAGCTTGTGAGAGCTATCAATTTTTCCGCGAGGAGGGTTATTATCTCCTCCTCCATTTGAAGAATTATGGGTTGATTTCTTACTGGGGTGGGCCATTGGAGTGATTCTCTGTGATTTCATGCTCTTGGGAGTGCTAGTTGGGGATTGGACACTCTTCTCACTGGAGCCTTTTCCTTGTTGTTTGTACAATTAAGTTGTTCTTTGCAATGTCTCTACATTGCCATTGTCAGGAGCAGGTCCGTTGTCACCATTGTCTACGTCTTCATTAAAGTGTGTATGGATAAAAGAGATGTGTTGACAATTGAAAACATCAACGTAATTTTGCCCGCAAAGTGTTGCTAAAACCTATTATTATATAAGACCAAATAATACTAGTAGGTGGGACCCCCTCAAGCTTTTGAAGATCAGATTTGTTCATTTTCAATGTTACGATGATGTGATACAAAGGTTCACATGATTGATGAGAATATGGTTGTCATTGATATAAATCAAGCTTTGAGATGTTGTTCCTTGATGATGCTACAACCTACTATNTTAGTGGAAATTGTAGAAAGGCATTTTGAGAAAAAGAAAAATACTATATCTAATGCAAAAGATACCTAGCTCTACAATACTACATGCATAAAGTGTTTGTTGATTATTGTTAGACCTTAGATAACAATCAAATGGCTATTAAAAAAGGTTAAATTACATTTTATATATATGCATATCGTGAAAATTTTGGTGGCGCATTTTTGGCAAGGTGATAATACAATGGTTATGCATTGGTTAATGGACTCGGTAGTTGATATACATATGTGGCTCATGGGAGTAATGGCTTGTGATTTCTATGGTGACTATGCTATGGTTCGGATTAATGTTGATCACGCCATGGGATATGATTATATACATGCTCGTTTAGATTGTATAGTGGTCAAGCGATTGATTTGAGTTATGATGGAAATATAAACATGGGTGGCACATTTGGAAAAGTAGCCATGCAAATGGTTGAGTTGTTATGTGGAACTCGTATTATGTTAAGGTTTAAATGGTTTATATTCTCGATGCATGGATTGATTAATGTTGTTAATGAGGGCTCATTGGCTTGTACTGTGGAATAAATGTGAGAGGGGTGGAGGTGACGTGCATTTACTGCACATCATCTTTACCCTTCTAGTTGGTCGCCACCCTAGTCGGACTATTGTTTGATCTGGCTGTTGTGATTGTGCTCCGGAGTTTTAGCAAGGTGAAACCACTCGACCACCTCTCATATTAAGGTTTCGATTAATAGGTATGTCTCTTTTGACCATTCTTTAATTCACTCTAGTTACAAAATATTTTTTGGCTCAATTGTGTGGGTTTGTGTTTGTCCTGAGTACTGCAATTGTGTGAAATTTTGACTTGAATGAAAAATGGATGGTTCTGCTTATAATTGTTTTGAGTTCATCGGATTTGGTGGTTTTCATGAGTGGTAGTTTTTGGTTACCACTGCATTGGTTAAACGGTTTTTAAGTCATGGCCGGATGATTGTCTTCACGATTCTTGGGTTTAATTAGAGCATTGGTTTCCTATTCGGCATTGTCAAGGAACTACTTCCAGTTCACATGCATCATAGTATGCCTTTACCTTCAAAGTTTCACCATAGTTGGTTCCTTTCCTCATGTGATGGCTACTATGAAAACCCTTAACCCTCTAGACTGGAGCTGCATAGGGAGTCTGTTGAGCCTGTTAAGTTGTTCCCGATTGTTGTGGTCTATGAATTCGAATGCGGGCTTACCCATTGGTCATATGGCGATCATGTGGTTTTGGTTTTCATCATTGCCTCTCTGATAAAGTATGAACCTTACATTGCCAATTTGTGTTTCTAAAGCTCGCAAGTCACCTGCATGATATCAAGGAAACTTAGTTGTTTTTAAATGGAAAGGCCTCTTCCATGTCGATTAGATGTGTGGGTATGTACAGATACCATGACTTGTTCGATTGATTGTTTTTTTACCACAATGGGGAATTGTTGGTTGATGTACAGTCACTAGTTGGAACTTGTGGTGATTTGGTTGATGTTTGACATGGGTCACGATTTCTTAGGGTTTCTCACACAGGTCATGTTCTATGTGTGGTGTTTTGCAAATAAAACATGGGGCATGATAACTATGTTTTCTCTGGGGCCAAATGATAATCGAAAGGGGTAGCTATCGAAGGCATATCCATAGCATCCTTCATTGGTTGAATAGTCTGAGTATGCACAGCTTGGTTACATCACGATGCGACTTAAATGAACTAACCACTTAGTAATATACACCGTCTTTGCACAATATGTTGAGTTATTGAGATGATTGGGTGTTTGTTGCGATAAGTCGAACTGTTATATCATGGTGTTTGGTTGGTTGCACTCTATTTGTAGTATGGATAGTTGGTTCTTATACTCAGTGATACCCTTAGATTTTTTTTTAAGCATGTTATTTATTGAAATCGATCATTGTTGATGACAATCATGTTGGGTATTTGGCTCGGCTTTTAAGTCGCATTGAGATGTTTTGTTTTACAGTGGCATGGTTACATTGCCTAGGACATTTTTCCCCTACATAGCCTGTCTCAAAGTGTTGGTTGTTGGTTGTATAGTAAATTGTCATTTCAGACATGGCATGCAAGGTTTTGGTTATTTTGTTCATGATTATTTTACTGCGTATATGTACGGGAACGAATATGATTACAGATCTTGATTGTCTCTAATACATAAATAGTTACTTCAGTGTTATTTTTGGAAACACTACTTTGAAATATAGATGTGGATTTGGGAAATGTATGGCAGTGATGGATGTTAATAGTTACAGAGTGGGAATGAGTGTTATTGTTGACTTTTATAAAGTGAAGAATGTGTGAATAAAGGAAACAAAACCTATTACAGATTGTGTGAATTACTTATGTTTTGTAATGGATGTGGGATATTAATGGATAGTGAAATTAGGCAAATACATATGAATTTTACTCAGACATCTGATTGTTGGTTGATGCATATTTTTCTTATTGCAAAATATGTTATGGATTTCTTGATTAATCTGATGAACAGTAAACATTTTTTCCCCCTCATTATCTCATTTTTTGCTAATTACAACCCCCTCACATATCTCAAATTCACTTTTTCACTCCCTATTATGATATTGATTACAACCAAGAGAATTTGTGTGTTAAGCGGATGAAGTGGCAATGTATTGGGTAGATTGCAGTGAGGTTTTATTTGTTTGATTTACAGTTGACTGTTGTTATCATTGAGAAATGACCATTTCTTCTCCCCTTTCATTATATCATATTTCCTCCCAATACAAACCCCTCACATTTCCCAAAACACTGTTTCACCCCTTGCTCATTGATTAACGTTAGAACAATTTGTATGGATTGGATTGCATGAGCCTAATACATTCTGAGCCAAATCTATTTCGTATTTTTAAGGAGTTATCATGCATGGTTATTTAAAAAGACTACTTGTTAATCGTTAACATATGCAGGATGAGCTTTAAAGGCTCTACCCAGCCCAAGGAAAATTTAGGAAAGTCAAGAGGTGACAACAACAACCAAGGAAGGGTTGCATCACAGACTGGAAAATATGGCTTTTGAATTTTATGTTATTTATTCTTTTATGAGAGTGGACTTCTGGTATTGTGGACAACATGTTTTATTTCGGATATATGAGTATTATTTTTGAAATAATTTTAATTTTCATGGGATAAAATTGCCAAAAGTAAATATGTTGATGGGAGGAACAAGGAGGTATGTTTGCTTAACTAATGGATTATGTTATGATTGTTATGATTGTTATGAACTAAAGGGAGTCACAAGGGGTCCCACCTACTAGTTATTATTTATTGATGACCATACTAGGGAGATATTTGATATCTCTTTAGGGGGATAGAGGCAAGTAATGTTCTTCAACATTTATTTGGTGACCATAACATAATCCATACTGGGGAGATCTTCGATATCTCTTTGGTTAAAACTTATACTCGATTTTCATCGATACATCTTTCTTTCTATGATTTTGATTCCTTGACTATTTTGCTATTCATGACTGTTCCTGTTGCAAGACAACCCAATCTTGAGTCTGGTCTCCAAGACCAGACCAACATTGCTTTGAACCTATTTCATACTATTTTAGACACTGCTAGGACCTGTGCTGAACTTAACTGTTCTTGGGAAGCAATTGAACGAGATATTAGTGCTCAAGAACAACTGGAAGCTAGACGTAGACAGCCTAGAAACCAAAAGTAACCTTTCTTTCTTCAAGTATTGGCCTTTTTTTCTTTCATTTCCTTTGATTCTCGTGCTTCTAGGAGAAGAAGAGGCTTGCCACCTGAAATCAGACCCATTGTTGAGATAAGAAGGAGAAATATTGTGTTATCTTTCCAACAAAGTGATCTAAGGAGAAATTTATCTGATTCATCCAACTCATCTTTCTTTCCCTCATCTATCATCCACAAGATGACATCTAGTGGTGGTTCTAGTGGCACGGGAAGTGCTCCATATTCCCAATATTCATCGTCATCGGTGATTGGTAGCTTGTAGAACCACCATATCCTTGTCCAATCTACTACGAACCCCGCCAAAGTCATCAAGAAGTATGGAATTCTTCAGTTCGAATAAGATGCCACAACTACACCATAGCATGTGTCCTCTCCTCTTAACCTAGCTCCTTCTACTCGCCCACTTCCAAAGTTTAAAGAGAATTTTCCTAAGTTTTCAGGAAATAACACTGTCAGTACCAATGAACACCTAGTGGCATTTTCTAATGCTTGTCATAGCGTAGGGGCCAACGACAATGATACTTACATGTGCCTATTCATCAATTCCTTGGAAGGGAAGGCTGCAACCAACTTTTTGACCTTCCTCCTAATATTTTTTCTACCTAGGAGAAATTAATATACTGTTTCAGATCCACTTATGAGCAATCCAAAATACCTATTGAGAAGTTAAGGGAGTACAACAATGTCATTTACAAAGATGGTGATACCATCAGGTATTTCAACTTGCATTTCACCAAGTTGTATAATCAAATCCCCAAAATTATCTGCCCTCAGAACCAAGCCGCCTTCATGCATTACTACAATGCATTGCCTTCTGCTTACCATCATAAGCTTGAAGAAAAATCCATTTATAATCTAAGTTCCACTCTACACACTTGTTCAGAGTACAAAGAACAACTTGAATGAACTGGTCTACCCAGGGAGAATTATTTAGACAGACATACATGCCTGCTCTCTTACAACTAGTACAAGATATGAGCGGAAGGGTACTGTCTCTCCTCTCACCCCTGGAGCTTTATCCTCTTCTGCTCCTCCTTTTAAAAGTCCGGTTGAAAATAATTTTCAGCCCAAGGCTATCCTACCTAGGAGTTGGTGTAACTTTTGCAAGGAACACCATGAAGAAACCATGTGTGAGGTAAGGAAGAGTGTCAGAGACAATATATTTGGTAAAAGAACATAAGCCACTATCGTTGTCCTAGATTTTGTCGAGCCAGGAAATATCATGGTCACAATACCAAAAACAAATCCTATGCCCCAAAAGGCAAGTTTGACCCTCCTCGTAGTCCTTCTATCCCGAGTTCATCCTCAACCGCTATTGCGCCTTGGGTTCCTAAAATTCCTGAGAGTCAAAGAATCATGCCTTCCCCCTGCTCTTCCAAATACAACATCTTGAATCAATTGTCTAAAATCAAAGTAGATGCAACCCTCCTATACATGGTTGTCATCCCTGAACAACAGATGCATTTGAAACAATTCATGGAAGGAAAGGCTTCTGTTGTAGCCAATATTTCTGAAGAGGTAAGAGAAGAGGATTCTTCTGTAAATAAAGAAGGTGTACATAACTTTAGATACCCTGTAAAAAATCCCCCTTTTTATATTTTTGTAAATATCATGGATAAAATCATCCATTTTTGCCTCATTGATGGTGGTTCAGGCCCAAGTGTTATGTCAAAGATTATTATGGAAGAGCTAGGATTATCTTGTAAAAACGAAAATTCCCGAAGCATGCTTTTCTATAATAGTCTACAACAAACAACCATAGGAGAGATTAAAGATGTAACCTTGGTTTTATGTGCTCAGCCCACGATAAAGACAACCTTCAGCATTCAGGTGATTGATATGCCTGTAAGCAATTATTCAATTATCTTGGGAAGATATTGGCAATCCCTAACAGGTGGATACCTCTCACTCAATGGGACACATTTATATGTTCCTCAGAATGGTAAGAATATCATAGTCCTTAGAGAAGGAAGGATTTCACCCTACATCGAGAATGTTCCACAATCTAATGTGAAGTATATCGAACAAGACCTAGGATTGTATTCCATCTTTGACGGAGAGGATAATATTCCTTTGGAAGGAATTGATTTGGATGATGATTTATGGCATATGCACTTTGATAGTTCATTCTCTAATGAAGGAAATGGGGCTAGCATTACCTTGGTTTCTCCTACAAGAAAATTTCATAATTTTTCCTACAGGTTAGAGTTTGCTTATTTTAATAATGTCATTGATTTCGAATCTTTATTATTAGGCATTGAGAATTCCCTTAATATTGGTTGTGGTCACCTTTCAATTTTTTGAAGTTTTGAGTTTGTTGTGAGCATAATATGCAAGATATTCTCTCCTAGCAACGAGCTAATGGAACAATACTCCCAAACTATTTGGGCACTTGTCTCGAACCTTCTATGTTTTAACATCACTCATGTGAAGAAGGAATTAAATTCCATGGCTGATCGGTTAGTTGTTTTTGCAGCCTCCCCTAATCAACAACTTTCGGCTCACAGGCCTGATTGTCCTTTTCAACCGCTATATCATCCATATATTCCTGGCCATGTAGGGTTTTGGGAGGCCCTCCCGAATGATGAGAGTATTTGTTCTATCATCCAAGATGAACCTCTTAAGCCTGAGGAAACTATATCCATGGAAAATCATAAGATTCCTGAGGGCTTGATTCCCCTTGAGAGCTCATTTTTATGGAGTGTTAGAGGAAATAAAGAAGAGGAGGAGGAGTTACAAATGAAGGTGGTTGAAGCCATATCCATGAACATTAGGACACTTAGATATTCATTGAACATTAAAATAAATGTCTAGGGTTTTGATAAAGAAGGAATAAGGTATGTTGAATTACTCGATGGCTTTAAAGAGGTTTTTTCTTGGTTTAATATGGATCTTCATGGTTTTGATCCATGTCTTGTTCAACATACTGTGAAACTAGCTAGGCAAAAATGAAGACTGGTTAACTCTGAACTAAAAGAAACCTTTCGAGGGAATTTGAAGATTTTCTTAAGGACTTAAATGTTTTTTCTAGTCAGCCCTAAATGGTTTTCCAATTGGGAACCTGCTTCTGAGATCACTAATAATATTAGGACTTGCATTAGTCTTCAAACTTTTAGGGAAGCAATTATGAGAATTCCTTTCCCCCCTCCCAGCATAAAAATGTTTCTGCAATAGGTTGTAGAGTTACACTTAGAGCCCTACCTAATAGTTTGTTTGGTTACAATAAAATCAAGGTAGAAGGGGCAAATATTCACAAAACACTTTTACTACTAATTGCGATACTATGTCTTACAATTGTTGGCCTTGTGGTTTATTCGATACAAGTATCGTCTTAAATGGCCTATTCACACAACTTTCGATAAGTTGGTCAGTATCCATGCTTATCTTGATGATTTAATCGTATCCGTCAAAGGGTTGATACTTACATCAGAATTTCAAGTGTTAGGTCATTTCCAGATTACTCTTGTCTTGGACACTAACTCAAAAATTTCAAAGGAATCACAGAGACAATGGTTTTCTCACACCATTAATAGTCCTCGCTTGAAGTATTGTGAGGGACTAGTGTGAAAGATCTTTTTCTAATGGTATTATTTTGTATACTAGTAGTTTAGCTCTGCTTTCAATTTTTGTGTTTCTTTTTTCTTCTTTATAACACTTTGATTTCTGATTTTTGAGCTGAATTTTTATTCTTTTGTTGCGTTTTATTTCTGTCTTTTACTACTGTTGTTTTAATTTTTGCATTTTGACTTCTACTGTAATTTTTGTCTTTATCATCTTAAGTATTAGGTCAAGATAGAATATTGGATCAATTCTGCCATAGTGACACCTCTACAAAGCATTGTTAGTCAATAACAATCGATCTTACAATGTTGTTATGATCTCTCCTCTGAAGGGCCTTTGAATTTGTTACATATTTCTGTTGTTATCTGACGAGGAATTGGTTGTTTCCCTCTTCTTCTTGCCTTTTCTTCATCCATCGAGATCTTAAGAGCAAACCCATGGGTTCTCCTCTTTCAAGTTGAGAGTATTTTACAATCAAATTATTATGCATACAATGGTAAAACCCCTCATACTTAACACTTTTCCATGAGTTATTCCCAAATTCCTGGTCATCTTTCCATTAAATCCATTCATTTCCCCCTGTTGCATAATCATTTGAGTCGTGTCTTCTTGAGATTACTATTCTTGGTCTACGAAACCATGATTTATGATTTCTAATATGTTAAAAACAAATTTCCCTGTGGAGTTTCTAGTTTGTTGATGATTGAAAATGTCAACGTAATTTCTCTTGCAAAGTGTTTCTAAAGCCTATTTATATATAAGACCAAATATTACTAGTAGGTGGGACCCCCTTGAGATTTTGAAGATCAGATTTGTTCATTTTCAATGTTACGATGGTGTGCTACAAAGTATCACATGATTGATGAGAATATGGTTGTCAATGATATAAGGCAAGCTTTGAGATGTTGTTCCTTCATGATACTACAACCTTCTATTCATTTATGGTATTCATTCTTCTCGCACCTGCACAACAAATATGTTAGTGGAAATTGTATAAAGGCATTTTGAGGAAAATAAAAATACTATATCTAATGCAAAAGATACCTAGCTCTGCAATGCTACATGCATAAAGTGTTTGTCGATTATTGTTAGACCTTAGATAACAAGGAAATGGCTATTAAAAAAGGTTAAATTACATTTTATATATATGCATATCATGGAAATTTTGGTGGCTCATTTTTGGCAAGGCGATAATACAATGGTTATGCATTAGTTAATGGAGTCGGTAGCTAATACATTTGTGTCTCATGGGAGTAATGTCTTGCGATTTTTATTGTGACTATGCTATGGTTTAGATTAATGTTGATCAAACCATGGGATATGATTATATACATGCTCGTTTAGATTGTATAGCGGTCAAGCGATTGATTTGAGTTATGATGGAAATATAAACATGGGTGGCACATTTGGCAAAGTAACCACGCAAATGGTTGAGTTGTTATGTGGAACTTGGATTATGTTAAGGTTTAAATGGTTGATATTCTCGATGCATGGATTGAATAATGTTGTTAATGG